>JABUQX010049694.1:35000-52500 GCA_015478945.1 Trachelipus rathkii | reverse complement strand
TAATGAAGTAATCATATAATGAATAATATATAACTCTACCACATAATATACTTGCCATATAGTAATACTATCAGTATAACATAATTATAAACAAATAATAATCATACGTAATAGTAATATACCTAACTATAATATATTACATTCGTTATAATATTATATACATATATTAGTATATCACTAATGAGCATAATTCAAATAGTATATTACATATTTAGTAATCATTAGGATCATTAACTACTAAATATAATTATATAGATAATAGTATATATAGTACATTAAGATAATTAAATATATATATACTAGATACGGTAATATATGATAAAGTCCTTCTAGGCTCTCACTCTTATATTGGAGCAGTATCATGTCATATCAGGAGCCGAGCAGTGCTCCACCGGCGGCAAAGCAACTAGGCATCTCTCTAGGAGGAGCAGATTTGATATGTTGTTAATCGTAGTGGAAGTCAGAGGATGCCCAAATATCAAAAAAAAAGTATCCGATAAAATCGTCACCTTACCAATCTCGATTATTTAAAAAAAAATATACATATCCCTTCGATCATTATAACGCCCAGAAAAATATATCGATATATCCGAAACATTAGATATACATATTTTCGAATATATATAATCGATTAAAGACGAGTGAGTATTATACTATATATAATATTATTATATAATACTATAAATAATATAATACTAATACTACTTATAATAATAATATATATTCATAAAGCATAATATATATATATCTATACTTATCGATATTTATATTATATATTTTATTATATATACATAGTTATATATATATAACATCTTATATATATAATATCGCTATATATACTCATATTATATAATCACTTAGTAGGATATTGATATTAGCTCTATGAGCGATGGAGTAGGCACTTGCCTTCCAATATCTAAAAAAATACGATAAACGATAATATCATATTTAAAAATAATTTATCATATTATCGCCAGCCTTCGATAATATCGCCAGAAAAATATACGAATATTTCATGAATATATCGAATGAATCATCTCGACGTAATTATTATAATCGATATAATTTAATTAGAATAAAGTATGACTACTCAGATAATTAATGACCATATATACATATCCACCTTATATATAAGTATATACAAATCATGATATATATATATATATATATATATTATATTAATAATATAACTATCAATACAATATTATATATATATTATAATAGTATAGATTATATTATAGTATATAATACTTAATATAATATATATATATATATAATATATATATATATATCATCCTCCAGATTAGGCGACGCACATAGTTAAAAAAAACAACGAAGCTACCATAAAATGGAATACATTTTGAAATCAGGGCAAATTTCAGTATGAAAAGTTCAAAATAAATTAAAAACTAACATAAAAAAAAAATAATAAAACAAAGTTTTAGGATACATGTTTCTTTTATTACAAAACGGCAGAAATGATGTTAACAGATTTATTTACATTCTTAAACAATGAGCAGTTGTTTGGTATTTTACAGTATTACGATTAATTACTAACCTATATATATACACTATATATTATATATATATATATAATATATTATATAAATATTATAATATAATATATATAATAATATATATATATAATATATATATATATATAATATATAAGATATATATATAATATATATTATATATATTTACTAACTCAGAGAGAGAAAGGCTTTAATTTATAGAAGAAAAAAAGTGGTAGAAATGGAAAAAAGATCTTCACTCTTCAGGTCTTCAACTTCAAGTTTCCAACTCCAAGAGTTGAAGACTGAAGTTGGCCTAGAAAGCGTTGATGTTGGATCTAGAGGAACTGGGTGTTTGACTTTTTGTAGACGAGTGAATAAATTAAATAAGAAAATCGCGTTTCAATAGAAAATTAAACAATAATCATAAAAATCCTTTTATCGTATTAAAAAATAAAAAAACTAAAGTATAATGAAGCTAGGAATTTCAAAATATTCTATTATGATTCCAAGTTCCAACAACGAAATTAATTTAAATTGGATGGAAGACAACTGATACTTGGACGACTTTGGAAGTCTGAATCTTAAGAAAATAAATTTAGTAAACAAAATGAAATAAATAAGAATTTCCGAACTGACTGCACTCTCCGAACTTATCATAAGAAAACTGTAGTTGATGTACCCCAAATACTAACTTTAGTAATAGAAATATAAAAATTGTATTAGTTAACTTACATATTTAAAGGCGAACAATCATAAATCGCCACTAGAAGTTAGATGAATTAACTAGCGGTACCGTTATTTAACTGTTAAGACCAACTCACAGATTCGCTCCTGTCCAGTATTAATTTCTGCAATTGATTATCTTCTCCACACTGACACTAACTTTTAATTCCTTTCCTTTATTCAATGTAACTTCAAATAGTTACTCTTATAATGTAAATATATATATATATTATATATAATATATATATATAATAATATATATAATATATATATATATATATTATATATATATATAATATAATTATATATAAATATATATTATTACAAAGGCCAAATACTTATCATCTAATCCCACCTAAAAAGCGGACTAACTGATGAATGCTCGGAAGTCAATCTATTCCTTTCATATGAGCAAACATTGTTTAATAGATACTGTTCTGCCGAGACTGACGTCGCATTTACATTAAGATATTAAAGGAAACATAAACATAGAAACATAGCAGGGAAAGCATTTTTACCATCATTCCAAAATTTTATGGGTCGCAATATCCACGTATCACTGAATAACTGAATAGTGATTAGTGAATACTCAGAACACAATTTACTATTTGGTATGTGCCATGTCGATCCCCCTCTCCCTATTTTTGGTTCCACGAAAAGACGAAAAATCTAGAAACCCAAATTTTCGTATATTTATACACGACATCTGAGGGACGACACGAAAACGAAAATATGGAGGAAAGAGAGTTCATCACTTCAGGTCGGGAAGGGATAAATTTATTTTTTCCGTCCTTTAAAAAAAAATTTTTTGAAAAGAATATCGGCTTCGATATTAAGAAAAATATCGAAAACGATATATGCATAAGAAAAATATCGCCCCAAAATACGATTATATCGAGCCAAAAATATCGATTATTTTGGATATATCGATTTTTTTGGCCATCCCTAGTAGGAGCGAATTGTTGGCAACCTCCAGCAGAGTGTCGAGAGATTGCAGCTCTAGTAAACATACTTACTACAGAGTGGGAAGGAAGTGTTGTGTTGAGGCGAAACCATGTGGAATTCCGAAGGGCTTGGGGGATGGTTCCGAGCGTGAGCGAGAGAATGAGATGTATCGTTCGTGGAGTGTGGGTTGAGGGAGAGAATCGGAGAGGGGGGGGAAGGATAAAGGAGCGGTTAGCGAGAAGGAGTAGACCATCCAGAGGATTTTGTATCTTATTGCATCGAAATGAATACCCAGGCAGGGAGCGCAGTAACTAGGAGACTCTTGGTACAATCAATCAACCGAAAAAGAATAGATGAAGGTTTTTTTTTGAAAAATTTTATTTCCAAAACTACGAAAGGTACAAGAATTTTTTTAAATTTTACTAGAATAGCTATTAGGAAATCTTGTGTGATTATATCCTGGGGTATATTTTTTGTTACAAATGCTTATGTGCTCTCAGGGGAAAAATTTTTCCCCCAAATCAAAGGCTCCCCTATTACAATTCTTATTAAAGTTATTACTTTTCTAACTAACGGTTTTTTTTTAATTTTACCGATAAAAAAGTTTGTTTAATTTTTTTAGTTAATTACAAATTTTTGTCATAGGTACCTTAAGAAGTGTCGTATATATATATTAATATATATAGTATTATACTTATATATATATATATTATATATATATATATTTATTATATATATATATATATATATATATATATTATATATATTATTACTATATCATATATAATTATATATCATATATATATATACTTATATTATATATATTGAATATATATTTTATGTATTGTCATGTTTTGTATTTTTTGTTATTTATTTTTAATTATATTTCTTATTATCTGATCCGAACAATCAATTTAAGTGGTGACGACATTGATTCAAAAAATATAATAGGATCCTCTGCCAAATAATGAAAAATAGCAGTTCTTAATTTTTTTTTTAATAAAGGAATACCCAAGGGGTAAACCGCAAAGATGGGCAGGAGTCGGGGTCTTCTCGGCCTTCCAGGGAACGAACAGGTGTATGGAAAAGTCCCCGCCTCTCTGGCCCCCGTCGGCTCCGGATCCTTCCTAATTTTTATTTTGTTATGTTTTTTTACATTTAGTGCAATAGGATTTATTATGCTTGATTCCATAATATGTAATTGGGTTTTTCTGTTAAGTGCTCGTACTTTTTCGAGTATTTGATTTTTAAAAAACATTTTGATATAAATATATTTGTTAAAAATTATTTTAAAATTATTTCGAACTTTTGATCATGTCCGTCACTACTTAATTCATTGTTAGTATCAGTAGTATTAAGCATATGTTAAATAAACAAAAAAAAAAATCAAAACTGACGGAGTTGTAAAACATATATATATACTCTATATATATTTATATATATATATATTTATATATATATATATAATATTATATATATATATATATATATATATATAAGCTATATTATATATATATTAGTATATATGATATCATAAATATAATACTATATATATATATAGTACTATAGTTATTATTATACTATAACTATAGTATATATATATATTATATATATAGTATATATTCATAGGGCTATATATATATATTTATACTTATATAATTATATATATAATTATACTATATATATATATATATATTATATATATCATATAATATATATACTATATATATATATACGATATATATATATATATATATATATATATATATATATATATAAGTATATATATATATAGGCTAGCTTCTAGAAGACCACAACCATATCTCAAAAACTACAACAGCTACCGGGAAAAAGGAATACATTGCTGGGACATCCTTGGCAAAATTTTTACCGAGGAAACTGTAAAAAAAAAATAAAAAAAATCATATCTTTGGAAAACTACAAAAGCTACAGGGAAATGAAATACATTTTGGAATCCTGGTAAAATTTTGGTTAGGAAATGTAAAAAAAAAAAAAAAAAAAAAATTAAAACATTAAAATGTTTTTCCTTTTTTTTCTTGGGGGGGGGTTGCTGGGACATAGTTATATATATATATATATAGCATATAGTATATATATATATATATATAGCAACATCGCCAGATGAATGTACTATAATATATATAATATATATATATATATATTATGATATATATATATAGCTAATAATATATATAATATTATATATATATATATATATATATTATATATATATCTATATACTATATATATATATATATTTATTGTAAAGGGTATTACACGGCTATTTAGGGGGACTCCGAAAGTCACGTTACGGCGGGGAACAGATGGGGGGACGTTTCCATACCCCGTAGGGGCAGGGCGGAGTTAAATAATAAAGTAGCCCAGCGACACTCCATAATTACCAGAATGTAGCGGGGGTATCTCGAGTGAAACACTCCCCGGAGGGGGGAATTAATATAGAACTCTAGCGGCCGTAGTTCTACGGGTTAAATAAACGAGTATTAAGCCGAGAACCCCGTCTCCTGCCATCAGTGCGGTATACCCTTTGGGGTATAGTTCTTTAGTTTTGAAAAAAAAAAGCAAAATTTAATTAGAAAGTCTATTTATTTTTTTACACGAGTAGACCAAGTATATAAAAAGTGTGCTTAAAATGAGCCTACTATGAAAATTACTAATTGTAATAAATAATTATACAAAAGCAATATATAGTTTTTAACAATATATTATTTTCTTTTAATTTTTTAATTTTCCTATCCAAATTTTTACGAGGATTCCAAAAATGTAGTTTCCTCAGTCGACATCAATGGTAGCATATTTGATAAGGTTTGAGATAGTAAGATATATTTTTCTTTCTTTTTTTTTTTTTTTTTACATTGGATTTCGCACAACTAAAATCAATGAAGACGCAGCAATATCCAAGCGAAAATGTAATTCGCCTGTAGTTCCCGGTAGCTGTTATTGTAGATTTTTGACTGAATAGTAAATAGGCAATAGTGTTGGCTCATTCTAACCATGAACACACAAGTATATAAGATGAAGAAAGATAATATATTATACATTAATAATTGATATTATATAAAGAGTGAAGGACACTAAATGCATATATGTGAGTATGCTTAGGGAACGGAGAAGAAATATTACTACAGCCACCACAGTATTAAATGAGAATGATAGCTTCTGTTAGAATTGGTAATGTTTATAAAAATAGGTAATAAAGATCTTCAAAATGACTTGTGGAAGTATATATTTAGTGACTTACTAAAGGACTATATATATACTGGTACTTACGTTGATAATACTGATATAATTTAAACAATAAATATACTTATATTATATATCAATATCATACTGAATCAATGTTATATAAAATAATTTAATCTATACGTCTTGTACGTGTTTTCCAGTCGCGTCCCTAGAGTCAATTCAGACGAACAGTGTCACTTCACAAATTTAAATGCACCCAATAATTACTAAGGCATTATATCTCTATTTATTATGAATTTAGTAGTAATCGATATTAATAAATCAAATCTAGTGCAAGGAGCAATATAAGTAAACATGGTGTGTAAACCAATGAAAATATATGCATAAAATAAAAAATAAATAAAAATAACGCTTTATGACTCAATATAAGTATTTAATAGTATTCATAAAATAGGTTCAGAAATTGATTGAAAAATACTTTAGGATAGTGGAAGTAATTAATCAGCATAGTATCTCTTTGGAAGAGGAAATTTCACATAGAGAAAAAAGCTCACCAACCTAATTCTGCGTATAAGCAGTGTTTGCATCAGTAGGCCGCGACTCACTGGCTAGAATAGTGATCTCATAGAGTTTGAATGTTGTTCTGGTGTTTTATTTAGAACTATATAAAAAGAACTAATCCCACGGAGGGGTGTGATAACACACTAATGGAAACATATGATGCTCAAGAGTCGTGGAAATGGTGTCCTGGCTGCGGCTTTTTTCCGAGGAACCAAGATGACGATTTATGGTGACCTACGCTGGTTAGCGAGAAGGTGCTCGAATCCGCTCCTGTGAATAAGGAATTTATATATATACAGAAAAATTGAAACAAATAATATGTTTCTCCTCAAAGCGTAAAACATGTAATAAGATTACAACTAGAGGAGGTGACTAGCGTGTTAGAGGCAAATGACCTATACATGCCCTCAGGAAAGAACATTAGTATTTTACAGTGAAGTGTTACAAAGCTGTACGAGAAATATTTGGAAGGTGTTCAAAAGTCTAACTCTCTCGAAAGCTCTCTTCGACTTCCTCTATAAAATATATTATAATTATATATTAGAGAAACATATAATTTTAATATTAGAGTATTGGTGCTCGAGTTATTGAGTAAATAAATAATAATTAGTTTGAGAAGAGAGAAAAGGAAGATTAGTGTCGTGAAGAATATGTTGATTCTTTTGCATAAGTATTCATACTCGAAATGTGAAGCAATCTAGATTAGGCGGCTGCTATAGAGAGATCAAAAAATGTGTATTAGTGTGGCTTAGTGTCGCGTGTGAGGCCTGAAGGTAAAATGTTTTATAATAGTAGTTACAGTGCCCTTCGAATTGTTTCTCTTTTTGGTAGGTCCTGCCATAGACATAGATTAGATATAAAAGTGGGTAAGTTTAATAGAAACATATAATTTATATTATTATATTATTATATATTTAGGTAAACTTAAAGAAAACAATAGTGCACTATATGGTAGTAATATAGAATAAATTATTAGAGAAAACTAAATGAACTAGATGAATAATTTATTTTTGTGAAAGACATTTTTTAATCTTATGATATATAGAAATTACAAAGATGGATGCTGATAATGCTAAATTGCACAGAGACGAAGAGAAAGGAAAGGATGAAATAGTGGTGTGAGTAAGGAATAGACAAGTGATTATTGTGAGTATGAATAATGACTGTAGGGCTAGATGTATATATAGAGAAGATGAAACAAGTAGAAATGAAAAGAACAGGTGTGCATGGGAAGAATAATGTATATTTATGTAGATAGACATAAGGATCCACAACATAGAAAGGGCTAACTAGGAAGTGAGGTTAGGGGAAACACAAGGTGAAGAAATAGAGATCAGTTAATATTAGCTTTTGCTTTTACTCTTGTGCTAGATCCAAGTATCATATGACCTATAAATTATGTAGTGCGAATGCTTCTCGCAGTAAGGAATTGAAGAATGGGTTTCGAAATGTATGAAAGATGGGCATGTGGCAAAGGATGTGAGATGAATTTTTTGTCTCAGTGTGGAGGTAGAGAGAGGACAACGGATCAACAAGTAACGAGCATAGCTCGCGCTGCACAAAGAATGATAGAAAAAGCATAGTAAGGTAAAGGGTACGGAATGACGAGTGACACAGTAAAGTCGATGACACGAATAGTGCCCAGCCTTACGATACGATTGTTGGCCCTCGTCATTAAGGATAAACCAAGGTGTTAAGTAATCTGTAGTGCAGGGAAATACGTACAAAATAGGAGAAAAGGGGTGTCATAACCTTATTGACTAGTGTTGGAGAGCGAGGCAAGCCTGAATGAATATAGCCCTAATATGAAGAAACAACAGCTCGAAAGACTACTGCGCCGCAGTCGAGTATTTCACTCACGATATATGAGTGGCACCTATGATATTGTATCATGCGTCAAATTTCTAGATTGCTCAAACGACAAATTCGATAGGTCTACTTATGCATCTACCTGTGCATAATAACACGATTGCAGTTATCTACACGGAAACTTCATTGGCTCCTTTAACGTGCTTACGGTCCAGTCATCGACCAGCGCTCTAGTTTCCATCCCAAGCTCACACTCGAGAGAATCGTCTCAACATGAAAACAAACAGCGCAGTGTGAGTAAACCAAAGCCGGACAAACTAATAATGTAAGATAAGGTCTAAGTGATCCAGTCGATCAAGAGATGATCGATGAGTCTCAAAACAACTAATACTACAAGTAGTGACAGAGACAGGATCATTTAGACTATAAATACTTCTCATTTTGACCCACATATCGAACAACACACATCAAATGAGAGATAGCATATACAATAAATACGTTTTCAAATTTACTTCTTTGATTTATCAAATGTTACTATTCTATAAAAGGCAAAACCTCGAGCAGTGGCACAACTCTAACAAAAGAAGTATGTTCCAATGTCATAGGATACAGTGACAGAAAACTTTAATCTACTGATCAGTGTCTTTATCCTAAGTACAACCCATTTAAGTTTGAATTACTGAACTACGGTATACAGTGACGCCTGATGTGTGAAAGAGCACCTAGCACAACTACTAAACTCTAAACATAACTGGAAGTTTATTATAAAATTACACTCTCAACTCGTGAGGATTTATACATTATTGTCACGTTGCTCAGCAACCTATCGTTGTGTGTGACATAGCCATTAGTATTTTGCGAAGAATTTTCGTTTCCTGCTACACTCTGAGTCATCCTCCAATATCCTACAAATAATAGTCATTCACTTACGAGCAAGGAAAGTGATAGTATATATTTTAATAAATATGCTCAGATTACTTGTTATGGGCCGAGCACTAGTCTCATACCATGTATAAAACAGTAAAAAACAAGTGAACTTAGGCAGAGACTGGAATAAGAAGGAGCATGTCCTCGGTAGGTCAACAGAATAGAGTTATATAGGTGCAGTGAATGCTATCTGTCCAGAGTTCGAGTGATGTTTGAAGACTCATTCTTAACAATTGTCTGCCTGCACTGGTTTACTTTATTTTCTTTAGGTACAAAAAACTGTTATTACGATTTATTATTGAGAATTATTATTAATAAGATTTAGCAAAAATTTAAGACACTAATTGAAATGTAAATTAATTCAATTAATCTATACCACGAATTTGAGCTAATATCACTCAAATAATGCATATAGGAATAACACTATACATTACAACGAAGTATTTATCGAGTATATCTGCGACATACTAATGAGAACCTTAAAATCTAACGATCACAGCAATTTATATTTGAAACTATTGTGTAATCATAAGATGCAAACCCTCCATTCATCTCTCATTTTCTTATAACATACTCAAGTAAGATAAAAAGAAACCGTCGACAATGAAACTTGTAACCATCACAGAGAACCCCACAGAACGAATAAACGATAAGACAGAAATAATGTATAGCATGAGCACATACAAAGATCTCAATTATGTAGAGAGTGCCCATCCACTAGACACAAGGAAGAAAGAAAACGAACTCGACTAATAGCCAAGGAGAATTAATAACGACGAAAATCCTAGGTACTATCAATATGCTTCAACGGCATAAATGATAATCCTCCTGAAAACCCATGACTGATATAAAAGTGACTTAACAAGACTATACTGTATTACGTGACTGATTAACAAACTTATTTAACATACTAACATTAAAATATAATCATCGTCTGTCTTTGCTGCCTAATATTCAACACGCTCCACCTCTAAATTCTTTGCTCACAACACGTTATCTCTGTACTGCTAGTTTTTGCCAACCTAATTATTCATTATCTTACTTCTATAACATTTTAGGGGTAACTAACCACCAATACCAATTATCATTAACACCTGCCATGTTGTATAAAGGGACATATACCACTCTCAAGCAAGCAAAACATGTGTAAGATAAATCACACTAATTTTATCTATTAATTATCTTGACAAGAACTCCACTTGAGAGAGTTTTAGCAATATAATCCATTATTAAAAAATAGATCTAGTACATTTAGTGTTGACATTGTGATATAGTATTAAAGTTCTATCTCATCACACATCTTTGTTTTTTTCAATCATTTGTTTATACAAGTTGCAAAGATCAATCTATGATTGACTACATTCTTTCAATAAACCATATATCTCTAATAAAATAGACACGCTAGATATATTATGTTCTTCACCAATCTCAAGTCCTTAGGGTACTGTTACACTTATGACTACATAACTCTTTCGAATCAAAATAACTAACTCAAGCTAAGGTATATCTTTTACCTAGTATCAACTACTGCACTAATAATTTAAATAACTTAAATTAACCCTATTAATATAATTATATTTACATACTAATTATACAACCTCCACCATCTCCCTACCTTACCTCATATATATATATATTATATTAAAGTATAGGTGACTATTTCACTGTATCACCTTACCTATAAGATCCCTACGTGAAACGTATATATACCCTTAACCATAAACGCTTTTTGATTTACACTAGTAACTTTCAATCCTAAATCAATTATCACCATCTCCGCAAGATCCAGTTCTTGTCATTATTTCATACCAGTACATTTCATCTATTTATTATAATATCTGCTAACAGATTAATGACGTACTCTGCTCTCTCTGCACATCGCTGCTTATCTTCTCGTGCTCAGTCACCTCGACGTTGACCCCACTTTAATAGAATAACTGACTCTAACCTCTTTGCTAAATTTCCACTAATTTTATTCACTTATTTTTGAGCTCTAAACGACTTGATGAAAATATGATTCGTTTTTTCTATTTGAACATGAAATTACATTACATCAATACAATATAAAAATTGCAAATTCATGACAAATTCAATACTGTGACCTAATTCAATCTCGAAATACCAAATAATAGCCAGCAAAATTATTCTCACGGAATAATACATGTTATCAATTATTTCACTAGCTCTTATACTATCATCATTACAATACCATATTACAATTACACGTTTACTACAAGATGGCACTAAACGGACACATAGTTCGACTGTATTACTAATGGGTCATGCATGTTGTCACACTCTTTTGAGATAATCACATTTTTTTCTTTAACTATTTATCAAGAGTCCCTGCGTCTTTCCTTCCAGAAGTAAGATTGAATCTTTTTTTATATACTACCAGTGTTATACAATAGATAAACTTCAACTATTATTTCATCCTTATACACCTAATCACAAAAAATATTTGAACTACAAGCACATTATTACATTCATTTTATTTTCTACCTACGTAATTATTGAGCCTAAACAATAATTTTTTAGAGAGATTATTAGTTTTCTTTAGTGACTATTACATATTGATAATTGAATAATATATATTATTATCACAAAAACGTATTTGCGTTGATAGTCTTTCTTACACTATAAAAACATTATTACATAGAAAAATATTTTAATAGTGAACTTCAGAGTAAATATATATATATTATATATCATATAAATAATATATATATATACTAATATATTATCATATATATATATAATATATATATATATATATATATATATATATATATATATATAATATATATATATATTAATATATATATAATAATATAATATATTATTAATACTATATATATATTAAGTATATATATATATATATATATATAATTATATATAATAAGGACGAGAAATGCAGATGACCAGGAGAGGAGACTATTCCGCGCCTGTCAGGTGATGAGAGTCCTGGACAGAGATGTAGACGATGATGTAGGGACCACGGAAGCATGACTAGTAGACGCACTAGAGCACTCTAGAGAAGACCATGGTCGATGACCGAGGGCACGAGCAGTAGACAAGTAATACGTGGATGATTTCGCCACACACCTGCGCAGTCCTAGTAAGTTATATAATAACACTTCATCAGTAATAGGGTATTATTTGCTCTTCAGTAGAACTGCATTTCTTCATTTACACATTAAGGCCTTTACAAAAATTCGTTTCTCCCAGAACTCGTTCAGAGGTCGTGTTTTACTAGGTTACTTATGCCTATAAGTGGTATTAAATGAGTAAAGTAAGGCAATGAGATAGGAGGAGGAGTGAGAGTAGTAGAGTATGAGGACTATATACAATGATACTATAGATTAATTAAATTACATATATAGGTTATAGGTATATTAATAAATAATATTATATATAATATAATAATATTTAAATTCAATTTAAATAAATAATTTTGAAAAGAGATTACGGAAATATATTATACTTATATTAAATAAATATAAATAACATTATTATATTTATAACAGAATTATATTATATTTCCTTTTCCGATATATATCGTTTGTAATATTACATCAAAATTTTCGAATATTTTTGTATCTTACAAACTTCGGTTATTATATAAATAAATTTATAATTATGAATTAAAAACTTTTAACTATTTGTAAATTTATAATTTAAATATATAAATATACCATAAAAAAAAATTTTGATTATTATATTATAGTATTTATTATTTTTGTCATAATATTGAATTTAATAAACACAAAGAAGAGTTAAGTGCGAAAAATTAATTGAATTATAAATTATATTTTATATTGGCCCTTTTAATTATTAATACCTTTTCTTATTTATTTAGTATGTAAATATTTATAGCTCTTAACGCCCGGTAGAACATACCACTCGATTTTTCTCCCTGAATTTGCTTGGCCTCGGTGGCTCAGGGGTATCAGGTCCTACATTGGGTGTGTTCTGCCTAAAAAAAAAATGGCCTGTGGCCGGAGGATGGTACGAAGAGAGGCAACACGGAGAAAAGGCCTCTAGGTTCCTCGTCTGAGGACCTTCGCTGTTACATATAATAGCGTTGAACATGAAAATATTGTGGAAGTATTGCCTGAGGACAATTATTATAACTGTTCCGGACTGGAAATGAGGAAACCGAAGCTCTTGGCATTCTCTTGCAGACTGGGAAAAAGTTCAATCAACTGGCCGACATCGTATATTTCAACTATAATGAGATGATTATCGAGCATTCCTTTGTTGTTTGTGAAGAATTTACGACTGAAAGACTTGGAACTTTAGAGATCTTTTCCGAGACAAATGTTAGTTATTATTTTTTTTATGGATCGTACTATTCCATCTCAAAATTTTATTGCCTGTATGAGAGGAATTGACGCGACATGCTGACTTTCTACAAAAAGTACTTCTGCTCCTCTCCAAGACGCTCATAAAAGCTCTAAACGGCTTCATAGTAAGCAGAATATATAATAAGATCATTGCCAGTTTGAATTGAGTTGATTAGCTTACTCTCATTTTAATATAATATATATTTAATATAGGTATCTTTTTAATCTAATATTTATTGAAAAGATATTTAGAGATTTGTGATCTCACAAACCAAGAAATAAATTTGATACTTGATTTAAAATACAAGCACTCATTTATAAGGGTTAATCCATCTGCTTCAAATATAATAAATTAGTAAATTCTCAAATAGAATCAGATTACAGTCACATGATGAGGCTTTAGGGAGCAATTATAATAAAAAATTTGATAAATTGTGAGGAGAGGTGGTGCTCCTCTCGGTAATTAAATGTTATTATAACTTTAGTTAAAGGGGTAGTGAGAAAATAGATCTTTTCTCAGATATAACTGTAAGGCCAGATGCTTTCACGAACGCCAAATTTTTAACACAAGTTTCTCAATTTCGGTTTATACTTTCAGTTTATTTTGTAAGTTGTTAATAAATATTACTTTAAAGAGAAAATTTATCGTAATCATTAGTGAGTATTGATATATTATAGTTTGCATACTCAGTTTTCTGTATATGACTATTTTCCAAAGTGTGATCTCTCTCAGTGGACTCCCCTACAACTAGAAAATCATTAATTAAAGACATGGAGCGCAAGAAAGGTTGTGTAAATTCTAACACATTCAACCAACTCTTATAGAAATTTATAGAGTTGCTTACTTTCTCATCTGTTAAAAACTGTGAGACATTTCTTGTACTCTATTATAATAAAACATGTAAAAATAAGAATTCTGTTTCCCCCAAGAATAAATTTATGTCTCTCAGCGTGTTAAAATTTTTTTATAGACCAAGCCTGAAATCCGGAATGATGAAGAGATTACAAACGTGTGGCAGGTCAATTGCTATAACCATTACATACTTGTTACATGGACGATGTAAAATCTTGAGTTTTTCTACTTTCTTCTTTTGAAGAAGCACATATTTATGTCATTCTTCTCATTGGCGAATAGGCTTTTTTTTTCCATACTATTATAAATTATCTGAAATTCCAAATTGGAGATAAGATGATAAGAAGAGAAAAAAAGTGTGGTGTTATCATAAGCGACTGTTAAAGACTCATGCATGGGTTTCTCGCTAAAGTAATTTGCAGATCTTGCGCGACCAATAAACTGTTTATCTCGAGTAGATAGAATTGTTTATTCCCGATAAAAATCATGGATATGAAAATCCACAGACCTATTAGTGTGTAATTTATTGAATATCCATATACGTCTTTCATGTGTGTAAATTTATTCTTAATTATGTGGTTATAAAGAATTATCATGTTATAGTTACTTTTCTTTGCCTGTTTATTAAAGCAACTTTCAAAGGAGAGGTAAAGGTACAAATATTCAAAATGTTGATCTCGTAAAGATAACATATAAAATGAAAATAAACCGTTATAATATAAACTGTCAAGGGTGTAATATTTACTGATACTTACGGATTTTTTGGCTAGAGTTCAACTCTCTCTCCTCATCATTACAAGGTACCAATTAGTAACTCAACATATTGTGGTGAGTTTGGAAGCATGAAAGATGTAATCTTGTATTACCAATCTACTATATATCTTTATCTGCGCGTCCTCAGGGACAATATACATTTATTAGGATGATAAGTAAGTGCTTTCTTAGGTGTTTTTTACAATACCTTGTTATGGCGATCAATTGAGGAAAACAGTTTAGACAAGTTTATTTAGGTAGACTATTTAATGTCTACTAACTTTTCACAAGAACATAGCTTTTGAACAGATTGTGCAATATCCATTCTCTTCTCTCTAACTTTTGTTCATCTACTCTTTGGCATTAAGGTAAGCCCTAGTGTTGATCATATAGACTACTCCTAAAGCTGATAAGTTTTTAAAATTAAAGTATATTGGTCAAATACCTCACGTTACTTCTCCCTTAATCTTATTATTGTAGTTTGATAAATTTAGCCGAGATATTTATAATTTGTATTACTAGAATAACTGATATTTAAGTGAATATTATGTGCTCAAATGACACCTAGTCAATTAATAACTACACTATAATTTAGAGAGATCTTATCTATATAATTAAATACTGCACACACTGCAGTTATTGTGTAACTAATCGCCTTACATAATTCTCTTGAGTGTATAATTGGTGCATTTAGAGAACAAGGGTGTCAACTCTCCCTGTCAGATTTATCACATGTTAGAGACTTCACTTTGAGAAAGTCAATGAAAATTTTATTTGATAACAGAGAAAGTTGTGTGTGTAGTACTAGATCAGTGAGAGAATAGTATGAAAATCTAGTCTGAAAAAAAAATTGTTCATTCCCTATATAAGGGTCAAATTATCTCGCTATTACCTTGCATGAGAGCGTCTCCACATTAAATTAAGAACAATTTTATAGACTTTGTCAGGTCATTCGGTAGGCCTGGAATACCACATGGATACTGAGTCTCCTTCCTCGTTATATACCGCAGAGAATATTCTCACAAACATATCCAGATTAGCTTTCAGGCAAGTATGAAGGCTCTCATACCAAATCACGTCGTTTAAGGGAGCGATGATTTCTCTTCCATCGTTAGTTACTCTCCGTTTTCCATTGAAGGAAGAGCTTTGTCAATTGATATATTTTGTTCAGGGATATAATTTGTTTTAAATTTACTCAGAAAGAGTTCCAGAATTTTTATAAACTTATACTGTGGATCATTTGAGTTTTCTTCAGATGAAAAATGTAAATATTTGAGAATTATCTTAAACCTATCTCTAGCAATTATTGTTCAAAATAAGAGTATGCAAAGAGAATTTGTTGAAATGTAGGAGTACACAAAATCAATGAATTAATTAGGTTTTCTGTATGAATATTCACATTTGAAAGAATTATATAGGATAATAAAACACCTTATTCTCCTCTCATTTGTAAGACTTCCACAAGAGCGTTCACGACTTTTCCTTCTCCATTTTACCTGACCTAAGTAGTTTTCTTCGATTATACCTTTTCAGCATAGTTATGTTTTTGTCTCTTCCAACTATAGTACAAATTGAATTATCTAAACCTTCAAAAGAACGATTAAAGAATCTCTGTATAGACTTTTTAGTTCTTCTAAATGGCTAGTATTGAACACGACAAGATTAAGGAAGAAAAAGAATAAAGATCTGATGATACCAACCATGGAAATCATCGAAATCTAGGACCAAATTGGCAAGAATCATAGCTACTAATCCCGTACCATCTCTCACTCAGCTATATATACAATATCAAAGGAGGTCCTTATAGACGTCGCTTTGTTAAATTTCATAGTGTTGCTATC
>JABUQX010049694.1:10000-30000 GCA_015478945.1 Trachelipus rathkii | reverse complement strand
TAGTGTGTGAAAATCAAGCCTGCCGGCCTGAATTCTATTTTATTTATTCAATGATTCATACTTACTACGTCTATTTCACTACTTATACGTACATACTATTACTCTGTGCTTGCGCCTCTCCTCTACTCTCTTAATTTAATATTAAAAACAGATATATCAAATTTGTTTTTCAAATGCTTTTTAAATTTTTTATACTTATATTTAGTTAAGCTAAATATTTAAATTAATAGTAATTTATTTTATATATAATAGATAAGGATGTGACTTTTGTTTTATTCGCTTTAAATATTTTGCTAATTAAACCAACATATATAGCGATGGCAATATATATCAAGTACTAGCTCTCATTTTTTTAAATACCACTCATGAATAAATTTTGTACTTTTTTTTTATTCCTTTAAACACGATTATTTATATTTTACACTTGCAGATACGAGACAATATATGATAATTTATAACATTTATTAGTTTATTCTTTAGTGTTGCAGAGTTTGTTGATAGTTGAGTGAGTATAACGTGTACACACGGTAGAATGCGTGTATGGTCGACCTGGTCATAAGTCATGAGGGAAGTAAGTGAATGACGTAGAGTGGCTGAAGGACTATAAAACTTTAGTCTGAATGGCTACGTGGTATGCTTGAAGCCTTATTCTCAAGAGTCTTAGATGTATAGCATCACCATTTTAAATCTCACTCGCGAAAAAATACTTATTTTCATTTACTTCTTAATATGAGAATCCAATTATAAGCACTAGGGAGTCACTCGCTAGTGAGTTAAATCATTGCTCAAAATTTATTTTATATTCTTTTTACATTTCTAGAGCTCTGAATGATATGAGACTATCGAAAAAACAAAACACAACTCCTATAACAACTTCTGAAAAGTCGTAAAATCTCCAAGCTACTGATCAATGAGCACATTAAGAATAATCTTTCTTGTATATCTACTATAACATTGTCTAGTGTTTTGCCTCAATTCTCCTTATATCTCGAATATAACCCTGTCACATTCTATTTTGATAATCTGTTACAATCTATCAAGCATAGAGACGTGTTTACTATCCTCTACCAAATCCTATAAAGATCCTCTATTCTAGGGATTTCCAACAGCACACCACATACGAGTGGTTGTGCTATTCTCATACAGATTATATAGGTAGAGATGAGTCAAATATCTCTCAAGTATATTCCTAACAAATCTGGTAAGCAGCAGGTAGGATGAAGTATAAGATATCACTATAATAGATAGTATTTACCCAAGGTTTATGATGTCTTGTGGAAGGTTAAACCACAACAGCCCAACTAACCGATTCACTCAAATAATAACCGCATTGAAGATACTTTATTATTTTGTTTGTTTATTTATGATATATAATGCGGTATATGATCTCCTACATACCACGATATGATAAGACAATAATGAGTCCGGTCACGCGTCGTGGGCGTGTAACAATAAAAGATACAACGGCCCCTTGGCTAATTCAACCGATACTCAAAGTCATAGTGAGTAAAACATCACTGCCAACTAGAGAGCACCCGGATTAAATATTCATTCACATCATTAGTAAGAAACTAACCATAAAAATACGCATATGTTTGACTTGCAGTAAATGAAGAGCATTAGTCAGATTCATAGCGATGACTCTTATAAAGCAAACATTAATTAAGTCAGCCTTCAGCCAATGTAAAGCTCAAATTATGAGCATCCGCTCTAGTCTATCCCTATAATCACATAAGGAATTAAATTATATATATTCGTATATAATCTATCAATTCCAATAATAAAGAAAGTGTTATTTACTCACACTTAAAACTAGAGCAAAGTATGAGCATCGCATATTTAATAATGTCAATATATTTGATAATCTTTTTTTCAAACACATTACTGGTTTAGCAACATCAAATTGAATTATTGATATTTTCAATGTATTATGCATTTTATTTTTTAAATATTTTTTTCATCTTATATCTTAATTAATATTATATTTAATATAGTAATAATAATACTAATTCGGAAAAGTATTCCTAACATCATATAATAAATATAACAGTTAAGACAGTGTGACAAAGATGAAGAAGTGATAATATATAAGAGATATATTCAAGAATAATGAATTTTCCTTGTGGAAAGTTTTTGTATAAATGATATATAATAAAATGACTGAGTCTACATTTTTGTATTAAGTTATTGTAAGCAAGAATGTTATAGTAAGTTATATTTAAACTAGCCTATAATCTATCTTTAGACACCCAATCATTATACAGTAATGAATATATATTTATAGATAGATAGAGTAAATGATATAGATAGATTTATATATATATAATGAAATATAAATAATAGAAGAGAGAGATATAGATATAGTAAGAAGAATAAATAGTTAATACGATAAGATATATATATATTATGAATTATAATTATATAGAAGAAGAGATAGATAATCTTCAGGGAAAACGTAGGAATCATTTTCTGCAAAGGTTGACACAATTAATAGTATATAATGTATCTAGGACAGCACCGATCACAGGTATATAACTAATAAAGTAATATAGTGATAGTATAAGTGAGCCCAAGAAAAGACATCACTAGATGCTAGTGAATTCAAATTAAACACTGCTTATCATCACGACATGAGGAGGAAATTACTAGCTCTCTTCTAATAACCAGTTAAATAAAATGATAACCGTGTCGTCTTTCCACTCTGCTATGTATCTCATGCCTATTGCACTTGCTCTCGCATGTCTCATCGACAATCTCACGCTGCTGGTCGCATCGCACAATTCGCCGTAGACCTAGATTATGTTTTCTATATTTATAAGCCCTACTGCTTATAAACTTTCTTCTTGGAAATAATTAAGACACAATGAATAATTCGTGTGCGTAATAACTTTCACACTGCATCCCACTCTCCGTGTGAAGAAGAATTTGAAAATTCAATGAGAGTTTTTTTCTAATATCATACTAAAAAGAAAAGATAAAAAAGAGAACCCCTTCCTTGAAAATATCTTGTCTGCTCGTATCCCGATTCAAATACAGATGATATAATACCATTCTGTCTAAGCAGCTGAAGATTACCCGTTGCTTCCGAGTACCACCCGTTTCTCTAATTTCACAGTATATGATCACTACTCTATGATAGGCTATCTCCATGCGCATGAATACGCCACACTCTTAAACCCTATGACCATGCCAAAAATTGTGAATCACTTATTCTAAAGTGAATTATAGATTACATACCTATGAAAATTAAGTTGAAATCGTTTTATTTCTCCTGATGTTTTCAGAGCGCTTTAGATGTTTGCGGTACATTCAATTACAAACTCCTACCTCTTATAACCCATACCACTACCCACTACCTTAATACCACATGTCCTAAACCACACCTCCAACCTTTCCCACTTTGTGCTTGGATGCGTGCTCTCATTCAAGCTGCCCGCGCTCAAGACCAAGATCGCACGGACTTTTACATCACCTCAGTAGAGCTCTACACGTTTCTTCCTAACTGACTATAGGGTAGTAGTTTTTATACTACGTACTAAAAAAGCAACAATATACTTACCTCACTATAAATAACATTATTACAAATAAAATATAAACACATGAAATACAAATAATACCGCTAGTTCATAAGATTATTATTCGTATATTAATATAATAAATATAATATATCATTAATAATAATAATATATATAGATATATATAATACAGTAATTATAATAATATATAAAGAATATTATATTATATATAATAGATATATATACAGTAACTATAGAATAAATGAAATACCTATAGTATATATATTAATAATAAGATAATATAGATTAATATAGATATTATATATATACATAAAAACAAAACTTAAGATATATTCTCTATTTCTTAAAATAGAACTATCTAAACATATAGAATAATATTTATAAATATAGGTAAAATACTAATAAAGTATATTATAGATATATAAATAATGAAAATAATATATATACTAGCTAAACAAACTATAGTATAGATAGATTAATAAGATAAATATATATAATAGATATATATAAGATATATGAATATACTATATATATATATATATATATAAGCAATAAATATTCAAGCGTGGCAGTAAATGCGAAGCGAACGTAATTCAGAGTAACAATCAAAGTTATTTGATAAAAACAAAGAGGAGTTCTTGAATTAGAGAGGATAAAATTAGTAATTCTTCGAATTAATTCAATTAAATGAGGAGAAGATTTAACGTGCTTGGAAAGCACCGTTTCTAACTCAACTTTTTTTAAGTATCCTTTAAGTCTTACGTTCCTCATTTATTCAACGAGAACAAGATATATATGAATCGCAGTCCTACTCGTGCAGAAAATATATGGCATTTTCTTCAAGTTTAAGAATCCGCGACCATTTGCAACAATATGTTCGCTCAGGATAAGTAATGAATCTTAAATACGGATTATTAGATGACTAGCGAATTTAATTTATATATTTATAGAAATAAAAATTGCATATCTCAAAGAATACTAATACACTAGTATAGTATATATATATATGAGTATATATATAAATTATATAAATATACTTATATGTATAAATAATTAGTAGTAACCTGAATTGCGTTATATGCATTATTATTATTACTAATATATATATCATATATATATAAAAAAATGATAAGTTAGTAGTATGAGCGACCGTACTAAATGTCTATACTATATCAATAAATATAAGTATACGGTCATAATATATTGTATATATATATAATATATATATTTATATACTATATATAATAAGTATATATACTACTTATGTACTTATATACTATACTATATATATATATTATAATACATCATATATCTTAAACTATATTGATAAACAGGGATATAGTAGTACTAGAATAGAAATACAGTATACCCGAATATATATAATATAATAATATATTTTATTACATAAGATTATAGGGGCCTAATCAGTAATTAGATATTTCACCTAAATTAAATCCGGCATGGCTTGCCCAGATGTCAAATGGTTGTATTTACAAAAAATATACCCTAAATAAAATAGCTTAACAAAATAAATGTTGAACATTGATTTACTTTGTCATGTTAGATACATATTTATATAGTAGTGATAATAAAATATATATAATATATATATCATTGAACCACTCTACTCCTCATAATAATTATATAAACGCGAGTTCTCGGAAAATTAAAAAAATCTCGTCTTTAGAGACCACATCACCAATTTAAGTACAAATCAAGTTCCGGGAAAATCACATGTTCCTAATTATCAAGAAATAGAATTTATAGTTTAAACTGTGAAATTAAATGAGAAACTAATCTATGTTACGTGCTATAACTAAAAGAATATAGTTTATAACTAATATATAGTTTATAGCGAATATATACGTTTCTATCGATCTAGAAAAACTCTTTACGTGAAATAAGAATTGATAGAAATGTATGCTTCGTAGTATATAAGATAGAAAAGTGATTTAAAGATGTAATTATACCACAAGTGGGTGTATAAGCTTCCATAAAATTGAATTATCACAGATAATAATTTTAAAATATACTTAAAAATTAAATTCATCAAATGAACTGAAAAAAAGGATTAAAAATAAGAGATTTTATGAAAGTTTAGATGTAACAGAATTGTTAAAAAATGAAGAAGGCAGAGAAGGAAATAATAATATGGTAAGAAAAGAAAAAATGCCAAAAAAGAAATAACGCTGAAATATTTAATAAAAGTAAGGAGTAATAAAGAAGGATATGATAAGAAAGAAAACACTGTAAAGATGAATCAATTTAAATAATTTCACACAGGCTACAAGACTAGATAAAAGCAAAACCAAGGCTGGGGAGACTGTTTGGCTCCATACAAATTCTTTTATTTTGGGGGGGAGCGATATCTGCCATCACCTCTCTCTCTCTCTCTCTCCTCTCTCTCTTCTCTCATCTTCATTATCACCAAATTCAGATATAATATAAAAGGTACGTTGGAAATATAGATAGTATTATATATGAAGTTCATATTTAAAACAAGAGATAAATGAGTGAATATCTTATTACTGGGCAAATACCCCGGCAAATACCCAAATTCATATAGCTAATATAAGTATATTATATAATTTTTTTTAGCGCACAGGCATATCATATATAATATATATAAAATATTGGAAATAATACGAATATTTTAAGATAAAAGAAGTATAATAGATGAATAAATAGCCAAATTATAGTAATTAAAAGAATGTAGTATAATATAGCAAATAGAAAATTATATTATATGAAACAAGAATACCAAACTAATATAATATAATAATTATATAAGCATATATACTATATATATAAAATATACATATAATAATATATAATATTAATATATATATAACTATAACTAAACAATAGACAATATAAATAATAATATATATAATAATATAAAGGTAGAATGATAATATATATAGATAAATAGATATATATATATAATATAATAAAAACTGATATATAATATGATAATAATAGACCCATAGCATAATATATAATACATATATTATTAGTATATATTATATAATAATATATATATACTATAATATATATAGATAATATAGTATATACTATATAGATATATAAATATATAATATAATTATAGTAAATATAATATTAATATAAGATTATAACTAGTAGTAGGTATACATAATATAATCTATAATATATATATTAAAGATAATGTTTATTTATATATAGATAAAATATAAATAATAGATATAAATATAATAATAATAGGTATACAGAGACTGATATGATATATCATAAGTATACTATAAATATAATAGTATTATATAATAAAGATATTATATATATATAAATATATATAATATATATATTATATATATAATAGTCACCAATATATAAATGTAGATTGTTATAAGGGTAATATATATATATAATAGGATAGATTAGCTAATTATTTTAGTTACGTAATAAGTAATATATATAATATAATATAATATATTACTATGATATATATATCTGCAATATGACTGACATGCCTCCAGTAACTGCAAAAACTATTGGTTTAAGCAGCATTACGTTATTAAAATGGCAGCTCAGTTCAGCCACCTCAGCCATCTTAAGTTATGCGCAAGAGCATGTAATCAATTACTCGTATAATGTTTCACAGTCTGTTCAGTATCTTAATTTATTGCTACAAAGCTTGGAGTCCGATTGCATTTAGCTTGAAGAAATTGTGCATGTCATATGATTAACACTCTTCGCATTTCTACAATCTGAAACTCAAAAGATATCAGAAGCATGCGTAAATATTAAGTATGGCTTACACGTAGGCATGACATGTTTATGGAAAAGGATTCTGTAAAAATAGCTTATTCATAATAAATAATAATTCATAATTAAATAATAACTTATTCAATAACATTAATACAAATTAATATTCATATTTTAAATAAATTATCTATAGCCTTTATTAGAGTGAGTCCGTGAATACAAAGTATAAATTTATCTGTCAACATCTCTGTAACATAAAAAGCCATAAGCAAACCTCATCATTTGAGAAAATCTTCAGAGCTCACAAATTCATTATTTATAATTATTATTACATAGAGTAAAAAAGTTTTACTAATAGTTAATAGTTTAGAGTGAATTAGCTAGTGAGATACATTAAATATTTTATTATGATTTTCAACATTTATTGAACATATTTTTTCCCATTATTCCTTAAAAGATATAGTAAACATAAATTACAGCTAGTGTTCATAATTTTTAACGATTTATAGTGATTGATGCTTATTAATCATCTATGAATTATTAATATATTATTATTCATTCCATTAATTATTATATATTATTAATATATTATAATAATAATTATCATCATTATATTATTAATTAATTATTATTATTATTATTATATATTATTATTATTATTATATGAAGCCTGATTTTCATTATCCATCTACTGGTGTGATTTTACACATACTAATATAGTATAATATATATATATATATACTATATATATAGAGTATATATATATATAATATATAATATAAAGATATGACTATATATTATCATATTATAGTATTATATTATATAATATATATTTAATTATATAATACATATATTAATAATTGTATCTAATTTCTGATTAAAAAACAATGTGTTAATTTAATTTCAGTATCATATTATATTAAAATAGATTTATAAATACAATAGATTTATGTTCTAAATGTTAGTTCACCATCAACTCGTATATCTACAGATGTAAATAAACTTGTTATAAGACCTATTTATTATTCTACCTCACCATAAAAAATAGAGAAGAGAGAAGAAACTGCAAGCAAATACAAGAAGAGCACGAGCAGAAGACAGATTATAGAGAGAGAAAGAGAAAAATTTACAGAGTTATCGTCTCAGGACTTAGAAAGCATAGAGGCCTGGATAAACCCCCTGATTTAACCATCCGTTGATGAAGTGGGTGTGGAATGGAAAACGAAAGGCACCAAACGACCGCACAGCAGATTGGGGGAAATGTGGAGGAAAAAGGAGAAACAAAATTAAGAGAAGCTTCAATGATGCTAAAAAGCAAATTTAAAGTTTTTAAAAGAAAGTAAATAAAACTGAATAAATATAAATTAAACTTAAGTAGATAAGTAGTCATAATAATATTTATAATAAAAGCAACAATAATAAAATTTTAATGTATAATCCTTACGAAATCTAGTTAGATTTCAAATATGTGACAAATAAAGTCACCTGATAGCAGAATTATACCTAATGCGTGAAGACAAAAGCCGTAAATTCATCTAGAAGATATTAGTACTGACATGCATACTGAAGAAAATCGTACATATGTCAAATTTAGAACTAATATTATTAAAGCGCAAGGTATGTACAATCTGTAATCAATAACTATTATTAAATAGATTCTCATAGTTAATCAGTTAACTTTATGTATGGCTACAAAAAATAATCACTAGTATATCAATATTAAAAACACCCTAACGTTATAATAATATGTATATAATTTAAAATATTAAATATAAAATAGACAACGAATAAATACGTGATATCACCAATTATTTCTCCCTCAAGCATGAAAGAACTATATATATATATATAATATAAACTATAGTATACAGCAATAAATAATAAATTACATTATTAGCTCTGCGTAAGAATTCTGGTACTCAGCTAATATATATATACTAATACTCACGGATAAATTATTGATCCTCAACCAAATACGTAAATCACTCACCTATGCAGTCAAAGAAGTTGACCTATTCATAGATATATTAACACCAATATAAATATATAAGACCCGAGTAGAATATAAATAAGATTAAGATTAATATTGTCATTATACAAGTATACAATATATTAATCGCACATTTCAATGCCAAGAAATAGACGTTGTGTGTGTTAGTGTGATGTTGGTGTATTGTGTCCTAGCTAGAATAGCAGAGAGAAAACGCACAGAGTAGCAAGAAGTACAGAAGAGAGTATAAGTAGTATTTTGGCAACGTATCATGGGAATTGTATAGTTAAACAGTGACAGAATACCACAAGATGTCATATGGCTATCTGATAAACTAGACCTACCTATTGTCCACGAGAGATGATTGCAAGAGAGAAAAGACCGATTTGAATGCATAGAGGACGAGTTAGCGCCAATAAATACATTCATATGACGCAGGGTACGATTATACCAGAAGAAGAAAATGTCAAGGGACGAACTCCACGATGATCCGGATTCTTAAAAGTTATTTTACCTTTGCACTAATCACCATGTATCCGTCCATTTTTACTCGTCCCAGTATACGCTCGATCCGAAACCTTTCTAACTCGATTGATAGGATGAATAGAGTATTGTGTACTTCTTACTATGAAGGTATAGTAGACCGATTAGATATCCTGTGGTCGTTTCTCATACCGCATCCCTAATGCTAAACGAGGATCTTGAGACGATAGAAGACCATGTTCACCGAGAGCGCGGCTTCGATTCGGAACTGAGTTTACGATGATTCATTATATTACATACACATCACATATAATTATGTAACACAATAAGCTGTAGAAGCGTAGTGTATATCTATATTTGTGAAATGTAAGATTCCCACGAGTAGAAAGCTGTCAAAAACCGCGTGGTAGAATGCAGAGAGTAAGAAGACGCGACAAAGGAAGTGAAGTGATGATGACGTAAGCTCACCAACTGTTCTGACAACGAGTAAAAGGACAGAATATATGTGACGAAAAGAGAATAGAACTTGACTTGATAGAGCAGAAGCAATCACGAAAACGAGATTTAGATGCAGAAATCGCAAAGTAATTTCCAAATGTTGCAGAATCAAGATGCAAGAGCCTGAGATTGAGGAACGAACTTAAGGATGTATAGAAAAGGTGCGGAGGGAGTTACAAAAGAAAGAGTAGAATTAAGAGTTAAAGAATAACACTGTGAGTGTGATTAAAGAAATGGCGGACAAATTAAGTAGCAAACATATATAGCCACAGCAAGCAGTGTAGATAAATCTAGTAAGAATAGCATACTGAATGCGTCTGTCTTCGTTTTGTCAGACTCCTTTACAGCATTTTTGACCCTTAAAAATATAATCTTTAAAATGACCAAAGGCCTGAGTCACACACGCTCGAATAATTATCATAAGTAGTATCAATGAGCTAAGTATACTATTAGCTATATATATATAATATATATTATATTATTATAATATTATATCAATTACTATAATATATATATATATACTAGTATATGAATATATAATACTTATATGACATAAGATTTACTCACACAATAAAATATACTTTCACCCTTTTAAATAGTTAATTAGGAAATTAACTAAATATAATATGTAAATATACTATACCGTAAACTTAATGTATAAAATAAATACTACAATAAGAGAGCGACTGTCCTTACGAGTTACAACAAAATCACAGGGTGGATAAAAGGGCTGCGTCCGGTCTGTTGATTCTCTTCTATGTTCCATTAGACATGTTACGTACAAGCCTTAATATAAATATATAGAAACACAAGCGTAGTATTACTTAATTAAAAGTATTAGTGTTATTAACTAAAATATTAGTTTTATGTATATGATTAAACAATAAATTAATCTATCAGATTATAAATATAATTATCTCTCTTATTATTATTATTATGATACGTATAAATAAATTTATATTATATAGGTATATGTAAAGTATATTAATTTATATATATAAATACATAAAAATAAGCTATTTATATGTAAATATATTAAACTAAAAATAATGTTTGTTTAATGGATAATCACAATTTAGCTCATTGAAATAATGCCTAATTTTTACTAAACCAATATTATAAAAAGATGACAGAGTTTGGGGTTCTCCCACGAAAGATAACCAACAAGAAAATTGAAGACAGATATACTAACCTACATAATACAAAATAATTTAGTGATATTTAAATTTTTTTATACAAGTTTTATTTTTTAATAAACCATGATTATTAGTAATATGAAGAATTTTATCGTCTCGTATTTTAAAAAATTAGTCATATTAGTGTTATAGGTCAACAGCATATTGGGTTTAGAAAAAGAACTTACTATCTGTTAAAAAATAATCTTGTATATGTATTTTAATCATTATATATGTATAGAGTACCTGAATACTGAGATAAAAACTATATACTTAGCTAAACAAGGATACCATCGGAATATCACAAATTTTAAGTGTTAGAAAACTGTAAATATAGCAAAGAATAAACATCAAATAATCTAACTGTTGCAAGATGACTTATGGAAGATAAATAACATAAGTAAAGTATTATATATATATTGATTTTAATTAAATGTTAGGTAGTGAGTGGTACTTAAGTGGGGTGGGGAAGCATAAAACAAATGGTATATAGTAGACACTAGTGATACGGTAATATAGTATATAAGTAATAAATAATAAAAGAAATAAGTGTATCATGGAAATTGAAATTAAGAGCTAGATAAAGGATATAAAGGTAGGGTAAAAATAAGCGTATATGAAAATATGAAGTGAGTATAATAGAATATGATTAATTATATAGAGCTGTAGGGGGTATAGTAGTGAGAGTGAGTGAGAGAGGGAATAATATAGAAATATATAATTAAACCATAAATATACTAAATATAGTATATATAGGGTATATATATGTATATTTTATAGATACATGCTAACCAATTATATATTAAATATAAATACTAAGGATATAATATATAGTATACAAAACTAATAGATATATAAATATATATAATATATATAAATATAAGAATAAGTATATAGTTAGCTACGAATAGTTACCAAAGTAAGTAATCATATAGATTACCATCACTACTATATAACTCACTCATATATTAATATACGCTAAATAAATAAAAGTATAATAATATAGAGCATTAATAATTGCAATCCTTCAAGTCACCACAAGTGAAAGAGAAATTATCAGAGATAAATTTAATCAATCAGGAACGACGTTTTGCTTAATAAGCGTTTCGCATCACAAACCTGCAGACGCCTTTATACGTTGTTATCTGTAGTTAATTTAATGTTAGGTAACGAGTCATGATGCGAAAAGAACAAAACCCTTCCTCGAGAAGTTTATTTCTCAATCTCACAAAACATTCTATGTGTCTTTACAGAGATGTGTGCCTTTATAGTATGTGATATTGAGTCTTCTGTTTATTGCCGATATGATCCTGTCTGATAAGCACACCTTAATATATTATGAAATGATGCGTCGAAAAGAAAGTGCCCATATTTTAGTCCAAAAATGTCGTCACTGTAGTACATTCTTGGGCGACAACTATGGCGTACAGCTCTTTATTATTTAAAATTACAAGTTTACTACAAAATAAGATTTTAACAAGACTTTCTTTGAAAAATTTTTTTTCTTTTTCCTGAAATAACTTTGGTATAAGAGGAGTTTGGCATTAAGAACAATTAGACTTAGTAACTAGTGTGAATTAGGATAAAAAACTTATAAATTTATTTTTGGTTATTTTTAAACCCCATTTTGTATTGAATAAGACAAAACAAATAGATTTTGTTTGTAAGAAAGTTTTTATTTTAAAATTGCCAACCAAAAATAAAATACTAAATAATGCAAAAATATTCAGCATTTTTATCAAATGACGTTTTAGAAATATTAAAATAAAGAATGTACACCGCTGACTAACAAAGAAAGTCTTAATATTCGTCAAAAAAACACACACAAAAAAAAAACAAATATTAAAAATTATCGTTAACTATGAAAGGTTTTTATTTCTCCTTAACATTAATTAAATTTTGATAATAAATATGAGTGCATAAATAAATAAACTGTTAAATAAATTTAAACCACAATTTAGAGGAAACTAAATTAAACGATAAAATTAAAAATAAACAAGTAAAATATGTATATATTATATATTATATAATATATATATATATATATATATATATATATATATATATATATACTATATGTATTATATATAATATATTATATATTCTATACTATAGTATATATATATATACCTATAATATATATACTATATAGATATATATATATATATATATATAAGATACCTTCGTTTAGGATTATAATTCTAAGAAAAGAAACAAAAATTTACTTTATTCACCTGATTTTGACTCTAGCATGGCTTACGCATCTAAAAGCAAAGAAAAGTAACTTTCAACTGTGTCATTCATACCTTAAAGCAAGATTTAGTGTGATTAATCTGGTAGTAGGTATCCGTGTATGATAAAAGAACCTGCTTCCCTACGTAATTCAGTTAGTTAATGAATTTTTAAGGTGAAAAACAACACTATCAAAATCACTCTCTCTCTCTCCTCTCATCTCTCTCTCTCTCTCTTCTCTCTCTCTGCTCGCTCTCTCTCTCTCGTCTCTCTCTTCTCTCTCTTCTCTCTCTCTCCTCGTCTCTCTCTCTCTTCTCTCCTCTCTCTCTCTCTCATCTGCTCTCTCGCTCTCTCTCTCTCGTCTCTCTCTTTTACGTTTCACTTTCCATTATATCATTACAATCGTGTATCAATCATTAATAATTCATGAAGAACGTTGAATCTCATCCCATAGAGTCAAACAATCTTATTATATCTTCCTATGATGCACTCAAAGAATATGTAGATGATTATACTGAGCTCTCATTAATTTGAATCGACCTCAATATGATGTAAGTTTATTGCAAAACTCACGAAACTACAGCTTTTCTTGAAGGGCGAAAAAAAGCGTGAGGTATAGTTATTAGAAGCAAGGAAATTGTATGTGAATGATACACCTAAATTATCCAATAGTGCCAAAAAAATTATCCTAAATGATTCTTGCCAACTGGTTATTTTATCAAGTGATCATTCACACTATTATGATAAAGCCTAATTTACAAAAAAGATCAAATTTATCAATTAATTAAGGTTGAAAATATATTTGCTGAATTTAGCCAATTCGACCGCTTTTACTTGTGGAACTTTAGCTGATAATTTTATCGTACACTCTATCAACGGCGCTCTGCTTCCATTTATTTTAAAATTGTCTTAGCATTTTAAAATTGACCAGTTCCGTGTACATTATATATATATATATATATTATATATATATATATATATATAGTATATAAGTATATATATATATATATTATATAGATAGATAATTTCATTATTTGTATAATTTATAATATGTGTCTCGGGATATCCCTGGTCAAAATTCCGACATATATATATATATAATATATTATTATATATATATATTATATAGTTTATATAATATATATATAGATATATATTATATACTATTATATATCTATATTGCAATATATAGTATAAACACATGTTTATACTATATATTTAATTTATACAAAACACCATATCCCACATAGCTGCAGGGGGTGGTGTTGGTGGCTTATAAGTTTTCAACTTATCAACCACATTCACGAAAAGAAATGTATATAATAGAAGTGGCGGTGTTCAGCGTCTTAATAATTTGTGGTCGAAGAGATTCATGAATTTTCTGCCATATGACTCAGTCTGTTTTGTTTGCGAAACTCATCTCCACATTTCATAATATTAATAAGTTTCTAATTTAAAATTTTTCTTTCTTTTAATTTTGAAAATAAATGTCCAAATTAATTAATGAATGGTAATTTCGTCGAAACCAATTTGTTGGCCTCCTCCATATCAGATGCCTACCCATGAACAACAATTTTAAAAAGAAATACTTCAAAATTCTAGAAACTTTGATTCGCTTTAAATAAATTCCGTTTACTAGATTTGAAATTTTCCCAAACTTTGAAGTACTCTCTCTTAAAAAAACCAATTCCCAAAGTATTGTTATGGCAATTTACTTAACCAAATTACAGTCCTCGTCTCCAATATATAATTCTTTCAGATTTCGAACATTCTTCGGCAGTTTTCCTGCTGCTGCTTCTCTTTTTTGCCTCCTTCTGGTTACACCGCGCTTCCACACTCGATGACGGTCGATGATCATATATATATATATATATAATATATAATATTTAATATAGTATATAATATATATTATACTTTATGATATATATATATATATATATCTATATATATATAATTATATATATATAGTATATGATATATAAATTAGATATATATATATTTAATATACTATATAAAACTATATATCTATATATATATATATATATTAATATATATACTAATATTATATAATCATAAATATATAGATATATATATATTAGATATAGTATCAAATAATATAAGTAATAAATAATAATAATAATAAAATAATAATAATTAATAATAATCAAAGTACGTCATAAATAATAAAATAATAATGAATCATATAATAAATAGATAATATAAAAATAAATAATAATAATAATAATAATAATAATGCAATCCTAATAATCATACTGCTTTCTGATAATGGATAAATGATAATGCCTTGAATGCATAATGATAATGATAATGATAATGATAATATAATGATAATGATAAATGATAATTAAATAATAATATAATAATAACTGATAATTAATAATAATACATAATAATAATAATAAATATAATAATAATAATAATTAAGTAATATAAATAATAATAGAAAGTGAAATAACTAATAATAATAAATAATAATAATAATAATAATAATAATAATAATAATAATAATATTATTATTATTATTATTATTATTCATTATATTAATTATTACTAGATTATTTAAAATAATAATTACTAATAACAAGAATAATGATTACAATTGTGTGGTAACACGAACATTACCTATAATTAATAATAATAATAATGAATTGATAATCAGATAATAATAATAATAAGAATAATAATAAAAAATAATAATAATAAGAACCTCCTGGCTATTTTGATTTGAGCGTAGCAGACAATGAACAATTTCACTTGCCTTAATATATCACACCAGTAAAATTGAGTGTAATCCACAAAGTAGTTGAACTATTAGATATATATATATATACTTACTATATTATATATCACTATATATAGTATTTTTTTAATTTAATTATATGATATATATATATATATATATATATATATTATATATACTCATACTATATATATATATATATAATACTATATATATATATAACAAATAAATAAATAAACTAATTACATTATACTCATATATATATACAACGAATATAATATATAATCATATACATATATATATATATATATAATTATTATTAACTATATATATAATACTATTAGTATATACTATATATACTATATATATAATATATATATACGCAATAAGATGTATTTTGCCATTACACTATATACATTCGTTAATATTAAATGAATGTTTAAAGGCGATGGTCTCCAAACTTTCTTCCATTTCGCTTAGCTCTTTCCACCCAAACTTATTTAGAAAAGAAAGAAAAAAATGTTGTAGCATAATAATAATAATAAAAATAATAATAATAATAATAATAATAATAATAAAAATAAAAATAATAATAATAATAATAATAATAATAATAATAATAATAATAATAATAATAAATAATAATAATAATAATAATAACTAATAATAATAATAATAATAATAATAATAATAATAATAATGATAATAATAATAATAAATTCTTTTGGATTTTGATTTTTGTTAATGAGGCTTAAATAAATATATTAACAGTGGCTTTCTTCCTCCTTTTTCTGTCCTAGATCAGATAACGAAATTTCACTGGCTTAATTACCACCTCTACGCTTAGTTATTCAATCAATTTAGGTGTTAATAATTCATTACTCAACAAAGATTTTGCATCATAAATGAAACAATTGTTTCTAGCCAATTCCTTTACGATAAAAACAAAGTTTATATTAGAAATGAGCTATTTGAGGAAATTGAAAACTAAATTTGAAAAAATCGCAAATATACCCATTCACACAAGTGTTATATATATATATATATATATATATATATATATATTCTAATATATATATCATATATACTAGTATATACTATATATAATTATATATATACATTACTATAGTTATATATATATATATAATATATATATATTACTATACTATATATATTATATATTTATATATATATACTATATATATAATCATATTATAGTATATATATATATATATATATAAATATATATATATACTATATATTATATACTATAATAATATATATAGTATATATATATATATATATATATATATATATATATATATATATATTCTAAGTTCTTTTATCTGTGTTTTTTTTTATAATTTTTGGGAGTATTTTTTTTTAAGAAAACCCACCCGGCCACACGACCGTAGCGAGAGGGGCACCCTGCTTTAGCAAGGGACGGGGGGATGATATAGAGAAGGGCCGAAAGCCGCCAACCCGAATGAGAAATAAAAAATAAGATAAAAATATAGGTTCAGACTGTCCTTAAGCTGACATCAGTGTAACTAGAGAAACGGCAGCCACCTACAGGAAAACAAAAATAATATATTTCGAATCAGCCGGAAAATTTTAAGGAGGTTTTCATTCTTTTTTATTTATTTTTTTCCTTTTTGTATTTTATTTAATTTTTTTTTTCGGGGGGCCTTTTTTCATCGGAATTATTTAAAAAGTTTTTTCCCCAATTTAGGAAGGCTCGAGCCGTACGCGGGGAAAGAGGGGGTGACGATGTCTCCCCCCGTTCTGTCCGCCGGAGGCCGGAAGACCCCGACCTCCTGCCATCTATCTGCTGTTCCCCTATGTTCTTAGTTAAAGTAATGGCATGTAAATTCTTCGCTGATTCAAAATATAATTGTTTTACTGTAGGTGCTGCCGTTCTTTAGTTACATGATGTGAGCTACCCATCTGGTCTGACCTTATATATATATATATATATAGTAATATATATAATAATATATATATATATATATATATATATATAATATATATATATATATATTATATATACTATATTATATAATATATATACATACTTATATACACAATATTAATATAACATATATATATTAAATTAAATATAATATATAATAATATATATATATATATAAATTTATATACTAATATATTTCTATACCTACATATATACATACATATAGTATACATATATACAGTATATATTACTATATATATATATATATATATTATATAATAGATCTTTTCTTTAACTCAGTGTGATCGATTAGATCCCCATCTTAAGTTCAATCATAATATATAAACGTCTAATGCAACACTCTCATTTATCCCAATTTGTTTACGAACTTTCCTGTGAATTAAAATAAAAACAATTATTTAAAACAACTTTTTTTCCGTTCGGTGAACCTATATAAAGTCTAAAAAAAAATATTTATTATGTTTATAATATATATATATATATATATATATAATACTATATATATATATAATACTATATATAATATATATTATATGATATATATATAATACTACCTATATATATATATATATATATATATATATACTAAAGATATATACTATATATTATATACTATATATATATATAATATTCCTAAAAAATGATTTATCAATTAATTTAATAACAAACCGTACTTATCTTTTTATTTCATTGGAACGAAAATTTCCTACAAATATTTAACTAATATTTTTCGTTTAAACCTACTTCACCAAATATATATACTACCACTATTACTATATACTATATATATAGTATATATATATAATATATATAATAATATATAATATATATATATATAATATTATATATATATCATTATATATTTATATACTACCATATATTATATATATATATATATATATACTAGTATATATATAGGATGAAGAGAGAGGAGAGAGAGAGAGAGAGAGAGCAGAGAAGAGAGAGAGAGAATAAAGAGATTCTCTCTCCTCTCTCTTCTCTCTAGTATATAATATATATGATATATCATAATAATATATATAATTATTAATATATATATATATATACTATAGAATATTTTAATATTACTATACATATAGTATATAATATATATATATGTGAGGAGTGAGCTATACTATATATTATAATATATGTGATGTTTTAAAGCAACGAAAAATATTTACAGTAATATTTGGTACGAATATTACTATGACGAATAATTATTATATAACAGGCTCCTACGGTAGCACAGTTAGGGCCTGGAGTGGCGTGCCGTTTTGCCACGACTTAAGGAGCGTCGTGCAGTTCGAGTCCTCGTCAAAACGGGATTTGTACTTTTCGACTAGTCCCCAGGACGGACACGAAAAATTGCCGTTTGTAGGAGAATTCTCGTAATTCATTACCAGTTTACCGCCAATAGTTGTGATAATAAATACACTAATCATCAATACCCTCACCATTCACTGCATCCATAAGCCAACACATACAACGCGATTACAACCTTTATTACAAGCATATTAAGACACCTATATTTCCCTATTAGCCTCACGCACAGTAGGTCTGTCTGAGTCCAGAGCCTAGCCATGCC
>JABUQX010049694.1:0-7500 GCA_015478945.1 Trachelipus rathkii | reverse complement strand
TATATATATATATATCTGGAAATCAGAATAGACTGACAATCTAGGTGATTAGTAATATATTTTTTTCTAGACTATGACAACAAAAAAAAAACGTTCCCACAATTTCTACCAGAAGCCAAATCATGCCAATTTAATGATTTTGGATTTCCACCTTCGATGACTCTTCAAAAGCAAGATGTTGTAAGCCATTAACCTATCTCGTTTATGAATTAGAGGAACAAGTAACCTCAAAAAGGTTCGCGTAACGCTAAAGATGGTTTTGTAGAATTTGCTGCAAAAGGACGTGGAAGCCTTTTTGACAAAAGTTTTCCGTTCCAAACAAGTAACACATGAAGCGAAAAAGTTTAATGAATCAAAGACTGTATTTAGAATCAAGATTTGAAACTAATTAGAGACCCCACAAAGCAGACGAAATGATGAACTTTCAAAGCTGTAGTTAAAGTTATATGATAATATGTTTAACATTTGCAATGCAACTGCTAATGATAAAAAAAAAAACAAAGAACTGATTCCAGAAGCAAAATTAGAATACCTATTTATAGACCTTCTCAATCTATCAATACTAAAAGAAATAGGAAAAAATCACACTAGTGTTATACTACTTTAACATAAACAGATAGCGAGAAAAGAGAGACGACAACAATATATATATATATCTCACGATATTAAAAAGAATGTAATTCGCTTCACAAACAGACGTGGTTAGTAAATAGTAACACAATGAGAAATCATTGTGCAACTTCAACCAACAAACAAATAAACTTTGCATGTTATAGAGAAGAAGTATGGAACAAAAAGAAAAAGCCGAAATGATGATGAATTTAATATAACTTGAACTTAGACAAAATATCTCAGAAGCCGATTAGCGTTCTACACACTGAGAGCGTGTAGCTATATATACACCAGGAATCTAAAGCGATTTCACACACTCACACGTGCAACTGCTGTGTATTGTCGAATCTGCAGCAATACTAAAAAGCCCAATGACATAGCTAAATATGTTGGTATAGGAAAAAAGGTTGAAAGTTAAGGCAGGAGAAGCTCGGCAGCTCTCGAGTCACACCGACTCGAAAATCGCCTGTCACAGACATCGCAATTAGAGAAAACTGCTTGCTCTAGTCATGACACACAATTCAATGAAATTATCGCACACTGCGCAGAACCAAATACTTTCTACGATAATCAAAAAAACAAAAACGATCCAAAAACCTCAACTCACTCACAGCAAGCGACCTAACTATGTCTCACATTGCTCACGAGAAGTCAGATCGAAACTTACATGTACTCATGAGATAAAGTGACCACACAAACACTAACCTGGCATGCCAAAAATGTTATTGATTCCCTGAACTGACTAAATAACATCAAAAGTCCCACTCATTACTGTGATCCTCACACTAATAGCCAGAAAAATCCCCTTCAAACCAATCATTTGCGATTGAGAGACTCCAGTTAACACCTGGAAAGAGTTCAATTTTGCATATAATTGAGGAATTTGCGAACATGAATGGTGTTAACTGAAAAAAAAATGAGTATATTTTAACCCGCAGTGTTTTGCGATATTGCTATTGAATTAGCCCCTGACTAGAAAATAATAGTAATAGCTTATATAAAGATTACCCATGACTATTATATTGAAATAATGCGTTAAAAGGAAAGCAGAAGTTAACATTGCATATCAATATAAATTTCTTATTTTGTGACAGAGGGTTTTATTTTTTAGTTTACAAAAATGTTTAAGGAGAAAAGCCTTAAGCAGAATGGAGATCTCAAGAATATGAAACAATGTTTTTGATTTATAGTTGATAAGCTCGAAAATTCTAAAAGATTCGCTCTCTCTCTCTCTCCTCTCTCTCTCTCTCTTCTCTTCTCTCTACTCTCTCGCTCTCTCTCTCTCTCTCTTCCTCTCTCTGCCGCTCTCTCTCTCTCTCTCTCTCTCATCTCTTCTCTCTCTCTTCTCTTTATATATATATATCATCATAATACATTGTATTGTCATGGGCGAAGAGCCCTCAAATGACTGTACCGCAGTGCACGGCGCGCAAGCCGCTATAATTAACATGAATTATTTAATATAATAACTAATATATATATATATAATATATATATATATATATATATATATATATATATATGCGATAGTCAGCGTCTAAGGGTAATTCTATCAGATATCGATTATTTTTCGGATAATCGTAAGTTATTGGCTGTGTGTTACCATATAAATATATATATATATATAATATATATATATATATATAATAATATATACTAATATATATATATAAGTTATATTATTATATAAATATATATTATATATATAGCGATAGTCAGGTTTAGGGTGATCCTATCAGATATCGATTATTTTTTTCCAAAAAAGTAAGAAGTATCGATGAAAGTGTATACCCATATATATATATATAATAAGTATACTATATATTATATATATACTACATATAATACACTACATATACTATATACTATATAATATAATATATATATATATACCATTATACATACAATTAGTATATATCTTTATATAATATATACCTATTATATATCACTATATATATATATATATATATATATATTATAACTATATAATATAATTATATATAAACTATATATATACTTATATATATTATATAATCTAAAATATACTACTAACCTAAATACTAAGCTATATAACTTATATATACTCCATTACATATACTACATATACTATATATAATGAAACACTCCTTCGATCATACTATACCGCATATATAGTATATTAATATTAACGTACAGAATATATTATATATTATACTATAATATATAAATAATATAGCAATTTATATGACTATAATATATTAAATAAATATATAATATATACGATTATATATATACTAAAACATTCACGCTTTCTACAATCCTGCACACCGCCTACTATATATATTATATATATACTTCGAACATAGTACAGCATCACCCAACTTAATACCTACTATACCTATATATATACGCTCAATATGATATATATATATACCTAATATGTATATATATATATATTGACCAGCCCTATTATATACTAATATACTAAATTTTGTAGTATACGTATAATATATAATACTATAATATATTAACAATATACGTAATTACAATATATAATCGTAAACTTATTAATAAGTAATTACTAATATATAATATTATATATATATATATTATATTACATATAGCTTATCATGTGGTAGCATACTATACTATATATATATTTATTTATCTTACTACCTATCTACTACTTTATCGGAGAGTGAGCTAAGAGAACTACTCTTGAGCGCGTTTAGTGTCAGTCATCAACAACAGTGGTGACAATCTTTAGCGAAAAGTGCCTGCAGGAGTAGGCACTCGAACCATCTTTCCCCTCATAATATCGTAGTGTAGTATCTATCCATTGTATATGAAATTGTATTTTGTTGTATTATTTACAAACACTCCACGAACTGTAAAATCACAATTAATAATAAATATTCTCAAGGCTATCTGCAAGCAAATACATAACTATATAATACTAATATATATGATACTACTACATATATAATATAACTAATAAGTATAATATAATATATACGATATATACTATCATATGTCATTATATTAATTATATACTATATTATATATAAGAGACAATATACTATAAGGTTAAGAATATACTTATATATACTATATATATCATTCTCATACACAATCACTATAAATTGTCCGGAAACCGTAAAGAAACTTTGACCTTCGCTAATTTACCATCAAGAAGAAAATAATATCGTTCAAACCAAATTGAAATGGTATTCTACCAGCTAATAATTAGTGTATATAACTAACTTAAATATTGTATTTTACACACCTAAGATGTAACCTATAAATATTTTATCTTTTAAGAACGTAACAATTTAGCGTGCCTTGATTCAACACACTATAAAATTTCCTCAGCACCACATAACAATTTCTACCGATCGAGCCGGCTATACAACTTTTTAATTGTCTCAACGTATAGACCACTATATACATCCATCCTATAATATAACCTAGTAATAACCTTCACAAGACACTCAACATAATCTCTACCGTGTATAATGCTCATATTCCTCACGCACTCTTCAACTTACATTACACATAACATAAATATATCAATCACATCAACGCACCTATAACCCTATACCTATTATTATATATACTAATCATCTAATATATATAATATATATATATATATTAGTATATCATTATATAGATATACCTAATATATATATATACTATATATATATCGTATATAATATATCATATATATATACTATATTATATATATATATATATATAAATATATATTATATATATAGTATACTACTCTAACAGTACTAAGCAATATATATATATATATATATATATATATACGTATATCATCAATCACACCACACTAGTTACGATGAAACCTAACTGTCCTATCAGAAGTAATACGTGAAATCCCATTACACAACATACTATGCATCTACTATAACACCTATCGCACACTACATTTAGACCTAAACTACGAACGAGTGGCAATCATGCGATTCCCATAATCACCTATGACATTCCATATCTATCTACGAATATACCGTGTTAGACGCCAGAAATACAATATATCAATAAGAACACATCTCAACAAACAAAACAAGTAGCGGTCGCCAATCTCCAACAAGATACATATACTATAATCTATGCATCCCACAGAATTCACCAAGCTCATAAGAGCTCCACTGTCAGATAGCTAGCAATTATTATAATATAATATATTATATTACGCTATATATTACTACTACATATATCCTATTATATAAATATATTATATACGTCATATTACATCAATACGTCTCCATATACACATGCTCAGTCGACTCAGTACAATACACTCACTATAATACCAATCCATACGCATATCTGTCGCTGACTATATAATACAGTCACTAATAACATGATGGTTCACTATATTATACTATTTAACTACACGAATACCATTGGAGTAGAAATGCACAGCAATAGTATGGAAAACATGCATGGCAGGGCCAACTTCGCTGGAAGGCCGCTCCCCGCCTTCAAAATGCGACGACCCATGTGTGCTGCGTGAGTTGCGACCGACTATACAGCAAACGATTAAGGTATGATATCACGCTTCTCTTGGCAGCGCACATTTGAGCAGCGCAGCAGCTTCAGCGAGCGTTCTGACGCCTTGCATGACGCCAAGCCCTTGCGGCCTCTGCATTTACTCGCTAATCGCTATCTGATCTCCGGCTGTATATTAGCTCAGCGGTGTGAGTTGTAGAATCTTATATTCAATCCACTACGAACCTATATATATAATTATATAGATTATCAGACAGATGTGTTAATATGTACCTCCACTCGCAAACTGTATAATCACTGCATACGATCAATATTACCTACACTGCTCGATCTCAGTGAGCAAGCAATAATCATATAATATACCTTAATAAGTCGATACCTCATTATAGTAACGGAATAGCACACATCGATCTATCATCTATATCGACACGCATAATCGAACAATTCAGCAAATCCATATATAGAATATATTATATATATAATAATATATATATATACTAATATATAATATAATATACATACTATATTAAATATTATATAATAATATATATACTATTATATTACAATATATATCAAACAATTTTTAAGATTATTCTTTTTGTATGTGTAATCTGTGTCGATAAAACATGAGTCATAAATACTAGACAACATTGTAGGCTTCTTTTATATGTCATTAATATCAGCGCATATCTAAGTAGCAAACATGCATTGCAAACACATTCTTTAGTAAGTTGAACAAGACGTTGGCACGGTGTTTGAATGGGTAATCACTCTATAAATCGATATCTTTTCCATAAAATCATTCACCGAATATCTGAATAGGACTCGACCGCTAACCTTACCTACTACCCAACTACTAAAACATTAATAATATATGATATATACATAACACTATAACATACCAGACATCTATATATAGTATATATACTACTATATATATTATACTTACATATAGTAGTATAATAAGTAATAAGACCTAGCAGCCCATCGTTACGGCTCCTTCTTTCAAAAAGCAACACATAATTTCGAAGTCTAAACGACATCGACTACTACATCGCACTACCGAGACGACTATAAGACATCAGCCGCCAGAATGCTAACACACACTGCAATCATTACCTATCTGTATCGATAAGCATCATATATACAATGACGCACAATCCATCAGGTACGATGTCCCCGACAAAGGCCAAGTTGTGACCTAACTACAAGTTTTTATTTTATAATTTTTTTAAAGCAATAGCGACATTTACCCAAGATAAACTCGCCAATGATGTCAAAAGAAGCAATGCTGCGTCTCTCGCCCTCCAGCGGGGACGACGGGGGGACTCGTCCCCTCCCTCTCTCCAAACCGTCGAGCCTCGACACAGCCCCACTTAATGACGAACAATAAAACATAAAAAAGAAAAATGAAAAACAAAATATATCATAATATATAAATTAAACAATGAAACATCAAAAAGAAAGCACACATGTGGACAACTTTTTCTTCTATCTTTTATTGAGAGATAATAACTTAACACGTCACAGTGTATTTGCGATTAGACGATAGGGGTCAGCCGACATAGTTTCGATATTATAACAGTTTTTAATGTAAACAATCACTTTATCTAACCATAGGACAAGAAGTGCCAATAATATAATATATATATCAATATATCTTAAATAATATTATATATTATATACTATATATATATATATACTATACTATTATACTATATATTTTGAAGCTCAAAATATATTAGTTATTTAATATATAATATCATACTATATATATACATTTATATAATTAGCTTTAACATATAGCTATATTATATATATTATATATATATTATAATATATATTAACTATGATATATTTCTTTGCTCTTTCAAATATAACAATATATGTGGCACCCATCAACAATTATGACAAAGAATCTTTTGCTCTAAATATTTTCTTTGCAAACAAACAAAAAGTTTCCTGCGAAGAAAGGAAGAGTAGGTCAAAAAAAAGATTCCGCACCAATAAGATAAAATTTTTCATGGCAGTAAATAGGTTATAGGCCCTGAATAAAATTTTCATTCTGCATAAATTAGGTCCTCCTTTTCGCCTCGGTTTACCTGCAAAGAAAAGAAACCATAGACATGACCAGTTTTAATAAGACTGATAACACACCACATGAACTTCTAGACACCAAAAATAGCGAGACAGCAACAATTCTAATGAACACAGGCATATTAATTAGCCTCTTTAAACAACTAATGAGCCGTGACCAGCCACGTCGATCAAAATAAAGATAATTCATATACCACACTATCTCGAGAGAGACGAGCGCAAAGTAATCACCGAAAAAAGTTGAGCAACAACAACAAGAGGAGTATCTCCTTC
>JABUQX010049693.1:20000-26208 GCA_015478945.1 Trachelipus rathkii | reverse complement strand
CACTACTAACTGACTCTACTACGGCGGTACCGAAACATCAGGCGGTTAGCACTTAACATACGTACATCCAACTACTACTACTACTTGTCTACTACTACTATTACTACTACTACTATTGTTACTAGTACTAATACTTAAATTTACTACTACTACTACTGCAACCTACTAGCATGGGATACTTCTACTACTACACTATTTACTAATCACTCCTGACCTTGAACTGTATATACTCATTTCACAGGATAGTATTGACTGCTTTCATTTTTAATATAACCAACAAATATAGACATTTAAACGTTTGTCTATGCTTATTCTGCTACATAGTATATGGACTACCGGAGTAATAGTATATACTATAGTATATATATATAATACGTACTTAAGCATATATATTATATAACATATATATACATGGTTTTGTGAAGAGATTACGATTATATATTATATATACTATGTATATATATATATTTATATATATATATTACAATACTAATATATATAATATATACTATATATATATATATATATATATATATATAGTAGTATGATATATATATATTATATATATATATATATTATATTATATACTATAAATATGTATTATATATATATATTATTATATATATATATTATATATATATTATAATTTTACAAACAGTTTCTTTCATATCTTTTATTGTGCAGTTAGCAACATCAGCAATTTTTTCCCCATTTCGGCTGGGATTGAAACGGAAACGTTCTACCTCTCTTTCCAGCGTGCCATTGCTCTCATTCCAAAAACTTTTTTTTTAATCGTCACATCATTATTTCATACACTGGGTATTAAAAGGCAAGTTAGGTTTTAAAAAAATAGAATGCGTTTATCTACAGTAATAATTACGTTTCATAGTTTAAAAGGATACTTGTTGCTTAATTACAATTTGTTTTCCCTGCACTTTCCTTAATGGAAATTTTGTTATTAACAAATTGAATTTTATAACAGCCAGGCGTGAACTTTGTGTTTACTCAAGTTTCGTCTGGTAACTTGACGGAGTTCAGAGACAGGAGGCGGTATGTTTGGCTATGTTCTCATTTAAGTAGACAATGAATTGTCAGGCCTTTAAATGACAGAACTTATGTGGTTGCCTTAAATAATAATTGTAATTAAAATTAATAATAATATTCTCATTTATGTTATAACGAAAGCATACTAATAATTTTAATTGCTGAATATATACTTAAGCATGTAGTTTGCTTCATCTATATATACTATAATATATTATAATATATATATTATATATATATAATATATATATATATATATAATAGTATATATTATATTATATAATAAATATAATATATATATTATATATATATATATTATAATACTATATATTATATATACTATAATTAGTTATATAATATATCTATATTATATATATATATAGTAATATATATACTATATATATATATATTTATATACTATTATATATATAATATATATATATATATCAATACATAATGTGGTGCTGCAAATCCCTGCTCAGAAAAACATGTTCTTCCTTTGCATAATGGAGATATCTTCCAAATATCCTTGGTGGAGGACTGTAATCATATGAAGGTATGAATCACTGCAAGTATTATAAAGATGTAATAACCGATTAATTATACGTCATGACCAAAAATTCCAGGTCTTATCATAATCCAAAGGATTGCACGTGAGTAGCTTCCCATCCAAATATGGATTATGCCTAGATTAATAGCAATTGTTGTGTCGCATTATGTTAGCGAGATGTTGTGGAATATTGGCTCAAACCTCAAGTCTATAAATTTATCAACAAATTTAGTATTCGCGCGATCTGCGTTTCAGTGTCTCCTAACGCAGTTCCTGATAGAAGGGATTGTAGCTTTATGTTTAGGGATGAAGTTGATAACAACATTGTTTCTTCTGCCACTCTATCTATGATTTCCCTGTCCTGTTGACAAGAAGTGTCATGATAAACGTCGATGATTCTGGGCTGGTTGGGCTTTTCGGTCTTCCACATCGAGAGCAATAGTTAGTACTACCGTTGTATATTAGCAAATTTTAAATAGGTATAATGGGGATAGATATGCATTAAACCTTTTAGGTGGATTTTAAAACGCTATTCCGCATCTTGAATATGCCCCATTATAGTGAGTATATCAAATGGTGTCATGATTGTTGGGATCCTAGTATGGGGGTCAGCAGCCGCATTGAATGTAGTTTGCGAGCCAAAATTTTCCGCCCGCCAGACAAGTTAAAATTTAAATTTAATTCATTGATAAATAATATTATAAAAGTATAGTAATATATATATAGTAATATAATAGTATAATAATATTATATATTATAAGTAGATATATACCTATATATAATATATTATATAGTATTGAATACTTATAATAATTATATATATATAGTATATATATATATATATATAAGATAATAGCTTGGTCCCAAGTTTTCGGAGAATGAGTGTCATGTCTTCTTATTGTCTAATTTGTATATAGCAAATAAATATTGAATTAGATGTTAAGGTGGATTATTAGTTTGACGAAGAGTAATTGTATATACGTTTGAGCTAGCTATCAATAAGTATATGAATATAAGGTCAGATATGCCGTATAAGCTCCGAACTGACCAGTATAATAGTAAATACTTTATAATATAGTTTATATATTATATATATATATATATGATATGTAATATATATAGAATATATATATATATATACTATATATTATAAGTATATTTATATATAAAATATTATATAGTATAAGTATATATATACGTATATATTGGTGCAGTCCTTTACTGCATATCGCTAATACATTTGGAGACGAATCGGTAATGAGTTGGATTAGCTGTCATCTGACAAAATATCGAGTACTTTTTTCGATAAGTGTTTTTTCAAAGTGGGAAATAGATTATGCGCCTCCCAATGCTCTCTCATATTATAAATTATATGTTCTTCTAAGCCCGATTTTTTTTTAGTTAAAGTTCGGTTTAGGAACATTAATGAAAGTTGTGGAACATTAATCTGGTCTAATTCTTTGACAAAACTTGATCATAACCTTACTGAATTTTTCTAGGACGTAAAAAGAAGATTTTATCTTGAAAACAAACGATAACCTAGTTGCTTAATGAATATAATAGTAAGTGTGGGCAATTTTTTATTACGACAATGTGCAACGTTGCCTTCATATCGCCAATATGCAAACATCGTTACTTTTAGACTAACGCTAGAACTCGACTATATCGACGAACCCAACATTTTAGACCTTACTTAACTTTTATTCCTTCTCTTTGTTATGATAGTACCCTTTCCTCTCAGGGTTACATCAATGAATTTTAATCTGTGATCTTCTTCCATCTATTCAGTATTGAGGCAGGAAAAAAAAAGCCCGCTACTGTAAGGCAAAATTTTTGGGCACTATCGGTGTACAACTGGTCGGATTGCCGTCGTAATTCTTTGTTTTTCCATGTAATGACTAGTGGTTGGTGAGGAGTTGTTTCTCAGTGTTCTGGTTCCTGGAGGAGTGGTTCCTTATGGTCCTTAGAAATCGGAAGGAAAAGAATAATGCAAAAATAAATAATCCCAAAAGAAAAAAAAATAAGATGATTTCCTGAGTTTTAATGTACAGTCCATATTTTACCCATTCAATTAAACTTAACAAACCTTGGTTTAACTCTGCTTGTTCTCAGGGGCGCCACAGGGGCGCTGCCCTCAGGGATTACCGTCGTTTTCAAACTCCAGAAACACATGCTATTTATATTTGATCTTGGAATCAAGCAAAATTTATTCTCAGTGACACTAAAAACCCTTCTCAGTAGAAAATGCAATAATCTTTCTGACCTCCTACTTCCTCACGTCTTTTCTGACATTTTACACAAAATGTCAATTCTAACTTTGCTTCTTCGTCTTCTTCTTTCCTTCCTGTAGTATCTTCCGATGGCAAAACTTCCATCTTACCTTCTGCTAAAGCTGAACTCTTTGTTCAGACATTTGCTTCTAACTCCATTCTTCACGATTCCGAAGCTATTCCTCCATTTCCACCCCTCCAACTCATCGTAATTTCTTCAAAAAGGTGTTTTTTCTGCCTCTCTCTGATCTTAACACTTAGAAGGTGTATGGTTCTGATGGTATTCCTTCGGTGGTTCCTAAAACTTATGTTTATGAGCTTGCTCCTTGCCTTGCTGCCTTGGCAAGCTGCTTTGTCCTTGTCTTTCCACTTCAACTTTTCCTTCTGGCTGGAAACGTACACCCATATAGCCTGTGCCGAAAAAGGTGGACCCATCACAACCCATTAACTATATCCTATCGCTTTAATCTCCGTTCTTTCTGAACGTGTCGAATCTATTGTAGTGGTCGGACAGACTCTAAGCATTTCTTTGCCCAGGTCACTTTTATTGCCTTAAATCCTAGCCTAGTTTTTCGACTACATGCATTTACTGGATCTACATACCGCTGTAGTTCTTCAAGCAGCTTTTGTCAACCATAAGTTTACAAAGGTACGATAATCAAAACTATTAATTATATACACTAAATATAATCGTTTATTATACTAAATGTACTAACCAGTGTTAGGCTAGATTATAATATTAGTATTAGACATGCGCACCATAGCACAATAGGCCAGCATAGGCCCTAATATAAGAAATAGTGTAGCCTTGGAAACAAATTAGCTTCAGTTGAGGCCGGAAGGTCACAGCTAGACTCTTTAGGGTCCCAGCAGAAAGGAGCATCAATGCGAACTCCTGAATTCTGTATTTCTCGGAGTATCCCAGAAACGAGAATGAAACATAGGTGTAGTATTGAAGCCCCTTTCATAAAAACCCAGAGCTTCAGCATCTGCCGAAGGTTCTGTCCAATTTCTGTTAGACTAGTATAAGAAACTTGTACCAACTCTGGTACCGTACATTGCGATCCCCCCCCCCAAGTATCATCCAAAGAACGGTAATTTACATGTTTGTGTAATTGGGTGCAATTGGCTTATATCCTGGAGAGCAATTTACTAGTACTATTCTCAATCAGATGTATCAACTTGCAGTTTTATTACATCCACAGCTAACATTATTATTCCTTTTATTTTTAGCCTGGGGTGTGAGTCTTATTTCTGGTTTTGGATTTATCCGGCTGTGACAAGTATCAAATTTAAAAGGTGTGTGCCTACACCCATGACTGAGCAACCGTAAATAAAACTGCAAAATTCCATCTGGAATTTTTCCTCAACCTTCCGAAGCATATAGTGGATTCCTCTTGAGAAGTTAGCAACTATCATCAACAGATAAGATTTAAACCTTCAGTAATCTTCTAATCTAAGTCTCTGATATGCCAGGAGTCTGCTGTCGGTGAAGAACTGCCTTCTGGTGATCTTCATGGACCTCAATACCAATAAATGGTCGGACAGGAAAAATTGGTCGTTATAAGAAAAAATATGGTTATTTAGAGTTTTTCTAACGAATCCAAAAAAACTTAACTAACCTAACTTAGACCTAAACCTAACCTAAACCAAACCTTAACCTAACCTAACCTAACTTAACCTAACTAACCTAACCTAACTTAAACATATACCTAACTCCTGCGGCGGGCTGTACAGGAACTTTTTTTTATGTTGTGTCAACACTTTTTCCTGTCGATTATTTGAGCTAGTCCCCTATCTTCTTCCTTTCTCTTCTCTCTGATCTTCTTCCTTTCTCTTATCTATGATCTTCTTCCTTTCTCTTCTCTTTGATTCTTGATTCTCAGCTCTTTGGTATTTCGGTGAATATTTTGCTATGGTGCTTGACATATCGAAAACAATCGCTAGAATCTGGTTTGGATTTCTAGAGACTTCACAGTCTGTTAGGCGATTATCTGATCTTCTTTTTTGTGACCTGCTCGTCTATGACCTTCTCCTGTGAACCTTCTCCCTGATTTCCTTTCAGGTCGTTCTATAGCACTTGCTGTACAGGGTCACAGGTCAACCTTTAAATCAATTAATGGTGGTGTTCCTCAGGGTTCTGTCCTATCCTCAAGCCCCTTTTCTATTTTATAATAATAACACTCACTCTATCGTTTTGTCTCCTATCAATTCCTATGCCGATGACTCCACAATTCAAAACTCCTTCAAATTTATCAGTCGACACACTCAATAGCAATTATCGAAAGCAGGATGGTTTAGTTGAAGCAGCTGACCTCTGTCCTTTCTAGTATCTCTAATTGGG
>JABUQX010049693.1:0-15000 GCA_015478945.1 Trachelipus rathkii | reverse complement strand
GTGAGGTTGAAGAAGAACGTCTTGAAAGGTGAAGCTGTCCATTGGCTTTTGTTTTTGGAACTTGGTCATTTTTTGGCTTGTGAGTTGCAAGGTTTGTATCCTTGATTTCATTAAGATGGTTTGTGAATGTTTCCATTCCACTGTCGTAGTCTGATTCGCTTTTGTTATGAATTTTGACCTCGTGGTTTTTGATTCCTGTTGGGGTTGTGAATTCACAATTAATTTCCGAATCTGACGCTGATTTTGTGACGGAGTCTTCGTAGCTTATATTAGAGTAGTCCTTAAATCTGGCAATGTCTTGACAGGATGATGATGTCCTGTTGGAAGTTAAGGAACCTTTTTCATCCTTCTTTGTTGAATCTTCTCCTGAAGAGTCATCATGTTGCGACTTAATCTTCACGTGATCATTACCAATTTTTGGTAGTAAAGATTCAAGCGAACGAGCAAATTCATCTTTATTTAAATAATTCGTTACTTTTGCTGGACTGAGGTTTGTAGCTGAATAGCTGAATTTCTTCGGACTATCGTAAAGCAGACAAGCTTTGTCTAGCTTTGAGGTATTCAGATAATTGTAAATATATTCCTGGAAAGCTGTTCCTTTGAGGGAATCAATTATTTTTCTTTTTGTACTGTCATCATTATCAAGATCAAAGTCGAAAATTTGATGTAAATCCTTTAAGGGTTGATTTTCATTATTATCTGAGGATGATAAATATTCCTTCTTAATATTACTTTCATAATCACTCTGATTACAATCTTTTAGATTGCCATTTGTTAATATGTGACAAACATGATCCATGTTCCGTGTTGTTATATTTATTTGAATATTCACATTATCTGTTGGGGGTTGTGGTTGCTCGTTGACCAAAGACTTTTTCTGTTTCTCACTTTCTACTGACATTTTCTTCTTTAGCTTTTTTGTAGAACTATCACTAGACGTACTGCTTCTAAACTTCTTTGCAGATCCTATAAGCCCAAGTCCACTAGAAGACAATCGTCGAACTGTATTAAGTGCTGATTCGTAAACTGATTTCGTATTAGGGCTTGCCCCGGTTGACTGAGTATGAAAGGATGAATTTTGATGTGACGAAGAATGTGTTCTCTGAGAAGACATAGGTTGCGGTCTTTTACGAGTGGAACCAGTTTTTAAGAAAGTTTTCCATGCCAATTTTGCATCAGAGCTTTGCATGACTCTTACCCAAAAAATAATCAAGCCCTGGAAGGGCGTCGTTAAACAAAATAGAACTTGGGACACTACTCTTAGATGACCTACGGCGAAGAATCCTGTTAACCAAGTAATTCCTAAAAGAGCCACAATAGCAATGGCTCCCCGAATCTGCAATTATAAATGAAACCATCTATAAATGTATATGATATTATTTTAATTTTAATTTTTTTTATATTTTAGTTTCATTTTGATTTTGAAAAGTCATTTCGAAAGGGAAAAGACAAAAAATTTTATTTAAAAAGAAATACCTGAGCAAGAGTTACAGGAACTTTTCTTGTATAAGTTGGTCTACTCTGGCACAAAACTCGGGCCACCAATATAAATACGCCAATGTTAATGAAGAGCACAATGCACAGAGGAGCTGAAAAGGATTTGACGTGTCAAAGATAAATAAAGAAAGAAATATGACAAACTTCTAAGCGAAAAAAATCTTATTAAAAATCTTATGAAAGAAATAATTTAAAACAATACAAGATTTTCATATTCAATTTAAACTAAAATTCTGAAGTTACTTACCGAGATACGTTGTATAATAAACGGCAGGAGCGTTCAACGGAGATATAACACAAATTGATTGATACTCGGTAAAATAGACATTCTTATTCCATATAAGAGCAATGATCACCAGCACGAGAGGAGACACTAATATCAAAGATAATAAAACTGAATTAGAAAAAGAAAAGCAATAAATAAATAAAAATTCTCTCTCTCTCTCTCTCTCTCTCTATATATATAATATATATATATATATATATATTATAATATATAATATATATATATTATGTATAGATAATAAATGTGTTCAGATGTAATAATTTATAATTAGTTTACTTTTTATCTGATTTCTGTTTTAACGAACATGCTCTATCACCATCTGTTTTTAGCACACGAATGGTCTCGAACTGGTCTTAAGACTTTTCAGAACGAAAGAGGGGAAACATTTTGTGAGTCTGATCATCTGACCTCATTTTCCGTCCTTCTCGACCCGGTTGGAACTCCAGTCATGGAAAGCATCAAACCATTCCTTTCTTTTATTACCTATATTGGTATTACTCTCTCTACCGTTGCTTTAATAGCAACAGTCGCTACCTTTACTCTCTTTAGGTAAGATATATTTAGGTTGTACTATTAAATAAGCTATTTTAAATATTTTATTCCAGGATTGTAAGTTTAATAACTACAGAAGAATATTAAAGATACTTAAAATGAATCTATGTATAATATAAATTTGTCTTTAGATCTACAATATTTTTCCATCCTAACATAACCTAACCTGTCCAAAATTTAACTTATATAAAGCAAATTTTGGCATTACTTTTAAATTTTTAAATATCGAATGCTAAGAATAAAATAATATACTGCCAAAATGAAGAAGCTATCCAATAATATTAATAATTTTACTATATACATAAGTATTTATGAAATCAGAAGCTATTTTATTTTACTTTACTTTGAAGGTAAATAATATTTATAAATAAGTAAAGTTGAATTATATCATTAAACGAATTGCTACAGAAACTTTTTAAAAGCATTGTTAAAATAATTTAAAATTTTATTAGGTGTGTTGTGAATATTCATCATTGAAGTAATATTCAACCTCAACAGCAAATTTTTTTACTAAACTAAGATTTATGAAACTATTTTATTGAACTATTATTATCAATCTTTCTTTTCATAAAACTATTATCAGTCTTTCTTTTCATGAAACTATTATCAATCTTTCCTTTCATAAAAATTATTATCAATCTTTCTTTTCATAAAACTATTATCAGTCTTTCTTTTCATGAAACTATTATCAATCTTTCCTTTCATAAAAATTATTATCAATCTTTCTTTTCATAAAACTATTATCAGTCTTTCTTTTCATGAAACTATTATCAACCTATCTTTTCATGAAACTATTATTATCAATCTTTCCTTTCATAAAACTATTATCAATCTTTCCATGAAACTATTATCAATCTTTCCTTTCATAAAAGATATAATCAATCTTTTTTTTGATAAAACTATTATCAATCTTTCTTTTCATAAAACTGGTATCAATCTTTCTTTTTATACATTGACAGTTTTAATCGCGATAAATCAGGGCTTATTGTAATGAACCTATCCATCGCCCTCCTTATAATGAATATCAGTTTCATGGCTTCACTTTTCATCAGCACAGACCAAAGTGGATGCTGCTTTATTGGAGCTATGGTGAGTAAAAGTTAACTTTTAACACTTTAGCATAAACATTTAAATACCCAATTTAATATAATAACGTATTAACCTTTATGATCATTTCAATTCTTTGTACTAACAAAAAAATTTCAATATATAAAGCATATCTAAGTTACAATTAATATATTTACAACAATATATAATATATATGATATATATATATATATATATTATAATATATAATATATATAATATATATTAATATATATTATAATAAATATATATTATATATATGATATAATATATAAATATTATATAATATAATATATAATATATTATATATAATATAATATATATATAATATTATAATATATATATAATATGTATAATATATTGTTGCAGACTACATTACGCCAAAAAGTCAAAGTAACAGCTTTTCCATTCCATCTCATTGTTTGAGGGCCAAAAACATTATCAACTTTTCGTAAACATTTTTTTCCCTATCTGCTGGAGACGCATTTTTTCATGAGAAAAAAGATTCTCATTGCAGGTAATTCAGAATGGCTTCTAAAGATAATATAGTTTAGATTACAGGGCCCGCAGATTTTCGCGCTGAGTGGGGCTCGACCATTTAGGCTCCAAATTCAAAGTAATAATATATATATACCCGATTAATAATATAAATATTAATATATATATATTATATATATATATATATATATATATATTATATATATATATATATATAATATATATATAATATACTATATATATATATATATAAATATATATATTATATATAATAATATATATATATATATATATATATATATATAATATATATATATATTATATATAATATATATATATATATATACCGTATATATATATATATATAATATATTAAGGGACCCCTGCATTCAGGTTTTGCCGCTGGCCCAGCACTCTTTTTTAGTTTCTCCTCAAAGAAAAGTATAGGTTAGTGTATATAATAGAATATATATATATATAATATAATAAAATATATATAATATATAATATAATATATAAATATAGATATAATATAGTATATATATTAAGAAGAGAGAGGAGAGAGAGAGAGAATGTTATTTATTTATTGCTTTCTTTTTTCTAAGTTCAGTTTTATTATCTTGATATTAGTGTCTCCTCTCGTGCTGGTGATCATTGCTCTTATATGGAATAAGAATGTCTATTTTACCGAGTATCAATCAATTTGTGTTATATCTCCGTTGAACGCTCCTGCCGTTTATTATACAACGTATCTCGGTGAGTAACTTCAGAATTTTAGTTTAAATTGAATATGAAAATCTTGTATTGTTTTAAATTATTTCTTTCATAAGATTTTTAATAAGATTTTTTTCGCTTAGAAGTTTGTCATATTTCTTTCTTTATTTATCTTTGACACGTCAAATCCTTTTCAGCTCCTCTGTGCATTGTGCTCTTCATTAACATTGGCGTATTTATATTGGTGGCCCGAGTTTTGTGCCAGAGTAGACCAACTTATACAAGAAAAGTTCCTGTAACTCTTGCTCAGGTATTTCTTTTTAAATAAAATTTTTTGTCTTTTCCCTTTCGAAATGACTTTTCAAAATCAAAATGAAACTAAAATATAAAAAAAATTAAAATTAAAATAATATCATATACATTTATAGATGGTTTCATTTATAATTGCAGATTCGGGGAGCCATTGCTATTGTGGCTCTTTTAGGAATTACTTGGTTAACAGGATTCTTCGCCGTAGGTCATCTAAGAGTAGTGTCCCAAGTTCTATTTTGTTTAACGACGCCCTTCCAGGGCTTGATTATTTTTTGGGTAAGAGTCATGCAAAGCTCTGATGCAAAATTGGCATGGAAAACTTTCTTAAAAACTGGTTCCACTCGTAAAAGACCGCAACCTATGTCTTCTCAGAGAACACATTCTTCGTCACATCAAAATTCATCCTTTCATACTCAGTCAACCGGGGCAAGCCCTAATACGAAATCAGTTTACGAATCAGCACTTAATACAGTTCGACGATTGTCTTCTAGTGGACTTGGGCTTATAGGATCTGCAAAGAAGTTTAGAAGCAGTACGTCTAGTGATAGTTCTACAAAAAAGCTAAAGAAGAAAATGTCAGTAGAAAGTGAGAAACAGAAAAAGTCTTTGGTCAACGAGCAACCACAACCCCCAACAGATAATGTGAATATTCAAATAAATATAACAACACGGAACATGGATCATGTTTGTCACATATTCTGAAAATTAACAAGGAGAAAACGGTGGTTATGAAAGTAAATATTAAGATGGAGAAGATTTAGATATCCAGGTATATGGTAGTAACATAAAGGAGATAGAAAGGTTTAAGTCTCTTGATAATGATGACAGTACAAAAAGAAAAATAATTGATTCCCTCAAAGGAACAGCTTTCCAGGAATATATTTACAATTATCTGAATACCTCAAAGCTAGACAAAGCTTGTCTGCTTTACGATAGTCCGAAGAAATTCAGCTATTCAGCTACAAACCTCAGTCCAGCAAAAGTAACGAATTATTTAAATAAAGATGAATTTGCTCGTTCGCTTGAATCTTTACTACCAAAAATTGGTAATGATCACGTGAAGATTAAGTCGCAACATGATGACTCTTCAGGAGAAGATTCAACAAAGAAGGATGAAAAAGGTTCCTTAACTTCCAACAGGACATCATCATCCTGTCAAGACATTGCCAGATTTAAGGACTACTCTAATATAAGCTACGAAGACTCCGTCACAAAATCAGCGTCAGATTCGGAAATTAATTGTGAATTCACAACCCCAACAGGAATCAAAAACCACGTTGTCAAAATTCATAACAAAAGCGAATCGGACGACGACAGTCGAATGGAAACATTCACAAACCATCTAAATGAAATCAAGGATGCAAACCTTGCAACTCACAAGCCAAAAAATGACCAAGTTCCAAAAACAAAAGCCAATGGACAGCTTCACCTTTCAAGACGTTCTTCTTCAACCTCAAACTTAGACGTCGGAGAACAAGGCTTTCCATACTCAAAATATTCCTCACAATCTTTGGTATAAATGACTCCCCCCGTCGAGTTTTATCTTTGATGTACATTTTACGGTTATTAAAAAATCTATTTTCTTAAATTTAAAACGAATACATGGTCAGTATTATATATATATATATATATATATATATATATATATTATATATAAATTATCTATATATATATATAATATATAATATATATAAATATATATTATATATATAATATAATATATAGTAATATATATATAATTATATCCACTATAAATCTATCTCATTGTATATAAAATCTAGCGATGCCAAAACATATATATAATATATATAATATATATATATATATATATATATATATATTATATAATATATATATATATATAATATATATAATATATATATATATATATATTATTATATAAGATATATATATATATATTATTCATGTAGTTTAGTGCTGTGTGTGCCTTTTCTATTACATAATAAGTAATTGAAAAAGAAGTTGCAGTTCTTTTGAGGCATTTATCTATGTATTAAATGAGCTTAACATGAGTTATTACGGAGTTGCATAACTATATGAGCTACATAAGTTAAGCTAAATGAGCTACATTAACATTCATATTTAGATAAACCAAGTAAGTCATTGGAAGGCAGCTTACATTATATATATATATATATATAATATATATATATATGATATATTATAATATATAATATAATAAATATATATATATTATATATTATTATATATAATATATAATATAATATATATACAGGTCAGCTTTCAGATTAGCTGACACCTGTAACTTAAAAACTACAATCGCTACATGAAAACTGAATACATTTTGAAATCAGCGAACATTTTAATGCAGGAAAAAATGAAGTGCGATAAAAAAAATGAAAAAATAATGTATTGATGTACGACAATTTTCGCGTTCCCCCAAATTCGAGACATGAACACCCCAATATTAGGCTCGCAGATATATTGAAAAGTACCGCTTTCATGAGATGAAATGAAAAAATTATTTTTTTAATTATTAACGTAAATGCATGGCACACAAAGGTGAATGCTGGTGAAATAATTTTTAAAAATATAAAAACAGTATTTTTTATGTTAATTGTGAAAAAAAATAAAAATCTGATTTTTTAAAGTTTAATTATTTAAAATATAAAATTGAGTATGAAAGAAAAACGATTATTGTGATGGGTAACAAGCCAATTAGATAGTTTTAAAAATGAAGGGTAGTTATAATTTAATAATCCAGCAATCCAGTATGAGATGTGAAAATAATATAAAAATGGGGGTGCGTCATTAAAATGTTCGCCAATGTGGGTCAAAAGAACTGCAGGTGTAGTAGCTATGTCGAAGGGTTTGGAGCATACAGGGTCAGAAGCTGTGGAGATGGACATAATATAATATATATGAGTAAATAGATTATATAAGAAGGAGATAGAGTAGAAGATAATAATGATATAAGAAAATAAAAAGATATAGTAATAAATATAAATATATTAAGATATATAATAATAGATAAATATATAGTATAATGTAGATATATATATAGATAGAATAATATAATAATCAATGATATAATAAATATAGATATAATAATAATAGAATATAGAGTACTCTCTATTGAGAGACGGCGATGAGTATAATAAGAATATTAGATGTAAAATAAATAAGAACAAGGGAGGTGTGATGAAAGTGGTCATAAAAGTAATGTAATGGAACGGAAGGACGGCACGTGACGATGAAAAAGAAAACTGGAATGATGTGTCCTAAATCGATGATCGAAACCAAAGCCAAAGTAGTGTAAATGGAAATGGCGGTGTCATCAACTAATGGTTCGGCGGAGCTCGTGTCAACTGGCAAGTGGTGGAAATAGAAAAAAAAGGGTGTGGAGGGGATGAGAGTAGTGGAATAAACAGCGATACTCATAGAGAGGAGATAATAATGTAATAGTAGTGATAATATATTATAAGTAAATATAATTATGATAAATAATATAACAAAGTTAAAATATGCACAATTACCATACACACACACACGATGAAAAATCAAAAAGACACAGTGATATATAGAGATATAGATAGTATATGATCATATTAACCAAGAGGAGGTAATACTGAAGTAGTGATTAAGTAGGACGATATAAATAGTATTGTGCTTTTGCTGCCTTAAATCTGCCCAGATAGTTATCTGGAATAATAATAAGATAAAATAAGAGTAAATAATGAAATAATAATAAGAAATAATGAAAAATAATTAATAATAATAAGAATAGAATAGTGACCATGAAATATCGATAATTATCGATATTAAGTTAAATGAAATGAATATAATATGATACAGGATCTAATAAATAGTATGATGAGTATGAGAGATGAAGTATATGGAGAGGATTATAAGATTTGAGGTATGATGTCTTGACTTAACTATTATAATAGATGCTTATTAGAATAATATACGAAAAGTTAGTGATAATGTTAATGCTAAAATTATAAATTGAATGATGACGGCAAGAAGGTCAAGAAAGTGGTTCGGTGGTGCTCAGTGTACGTGATAAGCATAAGAAAATCCAGATAGTGTAAGTGTAGCAGGTGTGATAAAGCGAAGATCACGTATGAAGGTGCAGAGCTGGAGAAGGGAAGACTCTAGGCATGCTGTGAAAGTTGTGTGATAAATTTAATATGATACAATCAATGAATCATTGAATAATGTTATATGAGATCATAGTAGGAAAGAGTTAAGTTAGTATAATTAGTTAGAATATAGTATGCGAGTGGCATGTGTACGAGAAGTTCTCGTAAAAAAAAAAACAATGGATGGGTACCATACGCAACAATAAAAATCATACCACATATTATAAAGTATATGATTATATAGATGATATAAACACATGTAATTACATTTAGCATTGAAATAATAAATATGTATATGTGTATATAATAAAGAATATAGAAAATCATGAGAAGTAAATACTAAGATATGTACAGATATATAAGTATCACAATAATATCTTTTATTCATATATATTAAGAAAAGTAAGTACTCAAAAATACATTGATCAGAATGAATGTAAAAGAAAATATACTCAAAGGCAAATCACAAGAAGAAGGTACAGTGCTGGTAGACAGTGCGTATGTGATTGGGTGGATGAATTGGGATCGGGTGGGTGATGACAAGTACAAAGTTAGCGAGAAGACAGTGCCATTCTGTTGGTGATAATAAATGCATGGGAGTAAACGGCAAAACAAGGCAAGAAGATAAAAAAAAAACCCAAAAATGTAAAAACAGAAAAGGTGAAAAATGAGAACGCTGTGAGTGTATTAAAGTAGCACAACTATCACTTGGCAGGCAATAGACATCACGGAAAGCCTCAATATATGATAGATAGTATGGTAAAAGAAAACGTAGAATTATGCGAGTGGTGGGGGCCATGGTCGAAGAAGGCTGAAGTGTACACTTGTAGCGATTAGAATAACCGAAAATGTAACCAATAATGTCGTGCAAGGAACCAATGATCAATATAACAATACTGCACATGTTAACAGTCAAGCAGAAGAGGGAATGAGCAGAAAAGAGTACATCAGGGGTCAAAAAACACAAAACAAACCAAGCGGCTCTCAAGACCGGACCCACTCCAGTGCTGTATGAGGCCCGGTGATTGTTCTCGGTAAAAGACCACTGCGTATAAGTATATGAAACACTCACAATAAGATACACACGTGGTAAGATATATCTATCGTGAGGTCCAACAGAGCGAGAGTTATTTGAACTCAGGTAAGTCTGACAGGCAGAATGCGCACGTCTGTTAACGCTGCCATGATTAAACTGGGAACGTGTATGTGTGATGAGCCGTAAACGACGTGCGCTGCCCTTGGACTGGGGGGAGCGAGTCAAGTGGCCCAGAGCGCTGAAAAAAGTGCTACCCCGGGTCTAAACCGTGCGAGATCTCGTGAGTAGCACCATATGCTTAAAACTCGCAGGTCATACCGCAGAACTGCCATTGAACACACAATAGTCAAGTGTAACGTAACGCACCGGACAAGCACTTTAACGAGAGCGAGCAAAGTGGATGTGGTGGCCGCCAACAAAAAACAAAATCGAGGAAGTTGAAACTGGAACAGAATTATATTTAATTTTGGGAGTCATATATTATGAAGTGACAAGTGGATGTCGTTGTAAAAAAAAAAAAAAAAAACAAAAATGAAAACGTGGGAAAATGGCATTGTGGAATGAGTAAATATAAGATAGAGATATAGATAGATAGATGATAATAGATGTAGAGAGTAGCGTGCTAGATTAGTGAAAAGTAAAGATATTAAAGAAAGATATATATAGAGAATATATAGATTAGATATAATAAAATAGATATATTGATAGTAAGAGAGATATGACCCGGGCAGGCATTATAATGTCACTGTGAGGCACTATTCCAGAATGTTCACCGACCGAATAATGTGTTGAAAACCTAAGGCCAATCAAAAGGCCGAGGCACCGCATAATGAAAGTTGTCAAATCGAATATGAAGATGTGCTCAGCCATTTAACCAGTGGAACGGGGAGAGGTGAGCACTGAGCGGGGAAGCTGGTGATAGAGAGTGTAGCATGTAGAGAGAAATGAGACTGGTGAAAATACGAGGTCCGCACGAGCTCTCCAAAAAGGAGGAGTACGCACTTGGGAGAGTGTGCAGAAGAGAGGCGGGTCCAGTGGAGAGAGAGAGAGAGAGAGAGAGGAGAGAGAGATAGAGTAGAAAGAGAGAGAAGATAGAGAGAGAAGATAGAGAGAGAGAGAAGAGAGGTAAGATAGATAGAAGAAAATAGATTGAGAGAGAGAGATAAGATAAGAGTCTAGAAGAGAGAGAGAGAGTGAGCGAGATAGAGAGAGAGATGAGAGAGATGAATATTATACCGAGTAGAAGGAGAAGAGATGTGAGCAAGAATGAGATGAGATTACGTGCACTTAGAAAGAGTAGATAATTATAGTAAGATAAGAGTATTGACATGAATGGTGATTTTGGGGAAAAGAGATGATGAGAGATGCTGATTCATGGGTTGAGTGAGAGATAAAAGCAGGAGAAAGAAGAGAGAGAGAGATAGAGTGAGGGATGAGAGGAGATGAGATTTTGAGTAGAGAGATAGATAAATATAATTAAAAATAAGTAATAAAATATAGAGGTTACTATGAGACGAACTAATGTAGTAAGAACCAGAATTTTTACATCCTTAAAAATAGATCTTAATATATAAAGATAGAAATATATATATAGACGTATTAAAAATGAATGAGAAGATCAGATGAAATAGTATAGATAAATAAGAGAGATAGAATAGAAATATGATATAAGGGTAGATATATAGAAAGAAAATATAATATAATTATCAAATCTTATTTAAATTCCGGTTCTACCAGAAGACGTAAATGTAAAGAAAATTTAAACTGATAAGATATAATACGTTAATGTAGATAGACGAAAATATTACGGAATAATGAAATAGAGATTAATATATATCTAGTACTCACACACCTCAAACCAAAATGCATATTAGATAGAGTAGTATTTACATATAAATATAAATAGATATTTATATAACAGAACTATTTATAAGATATGTTTATATAGATGTAAAGGAGAGAGAGAGAGAGACGATAATGAATAGTATATAGAGTGTTGAAGAGAAGATTGAGAGAGATAGAGATAGAGTAGAAAGTATAAAAGATAAGTATATAGATAGATAGAAGAGAGAGAATGACAAGAGAAGAGAGAGAGAGAGAGAGCGACAAGATCGAGAGAGAAGTATAGGATGATGGAGAGCCTTTCGCACAGTTATAGAGTTCGAGAGAGGTCAGAGTGACTTAATTGAGAGAAAGATTAGAAGATGAGAAAAGGTCCAGCGATAGAATTAGAGAGAAAATAAAAGAAGTAAAAATAAATAAAAGTAGAGATTAGAGTGAAGAGTGAGACGCAGATTGAGAGTAAAGATGAGAAAATACAATAATTAGAGAGAAGAAGATGATAGAAAAGACGATGTGTAGAGGTCAAAGAATACACAGAGAGAGAGACGTGAAAGAAAACCAATTTGGAACAATTCAGTATAGAGGATGATGATTTTCTTAAAAAATGAAGTAGAAGAGAAGATAAAGTAGTAGGTTAATAGAAATATGTCTGTAGTAGTAGATAGTTAAGAAAAAATGAATGGAATGTACGTGTCCATCATGACAATCACCTTGTGGTAAGATATAAGTAGATGAGCGGACTGAGAGACACGAGAGAGAGAGAGAAAGACTTAACGAGAAGATTATAACAATTATTTTTGACAGCAATTTTAGAGTAGTGTAGCGAGGAGTAAGAGCCATAGAGATAGATTGATGCAAGGATCAGAGAGAAAGCGATGAGATAGAGAGAGTAGACAATGGATGAAGAGTACAAGAGGAAGAGAGAGATAGAGAGAGTAGAGAGAGAGAGAATAGTATAAAGAGAGAGAGAGAGAGAGAGAGATAGAGAGAGATGAAAGGAAAAGTAGAGAGAGAGATGAGTTAAGAAGAGTAATATTAAAATAAGAAGAATAAAAGAGAAGAAAGAGCATTAGAAAGAGAGAAGTAAGATTTGATAGAGAGAGTATTTGCTAATAGAGAAAGATAAATTTATGCAATATTGCTGATAGAACCTCTTAATTTTAGGTTTAAAACAAATAAATAAATGATCTTTAAAAGCAATATAAATTAAAATTACCTTCGTGTAACCACTTTCTATAAAGATTCTACATATATAACACAAATGGTATATAAATATATTAATAAATATATATAATATAATTATTTTTATATAATATAAACTATATATTATAAATATATAAGATTATATAAGATAAAGAGAGAGAGAGATAAAGATATATAATATACTATATGAGTAAGAGAGAGAGATATAAATTTCTTAGTCAAATTTCACAAAATTACTCAGAGACAGTGATAGAGATAAGATAAAGAAGAAGATAGAATTTTGGACTAAAGTTAACTAGATAGAGAAGAGAGAGAGAGGTTAGAAAAACACAGAGAAGAAAAAGATAGTATACTAAGAAATTAAGAGGCGAGCGCTAGCACTAGCTATGCCATAGAAATAGATGAAGATAGTAGAGAGTAGAATAAGAGAGAATAAGATTAGAATATATATATGTAAGAGAATATGAAGAGATATGAAAAGATGAAAATATTATTTGATAAAGGATATATATAATATATATAATATATATAGAGAAAATATAATAGAGATGAATGAATGAGATTTATATTAAAGATTAAGAGAGACAGGTAAGAGAGTAGATGTTGATAAGAGAATAGGTAGAGAAGAGTATAAGATAGAGATAAGAGAATAGAGAGATAAAGAAGAAGAGAGAGATAGAGATGAGATGGAAGTATATAGAGAAGAAGAGATTCTCTTTGATTCTCTCATTTAGATCTTGTTTCTTTACCATATAAAGAGAGAGAGATAGAGAATTTAAGAGAGATAAGAGATGTAGAAATAGAGAAAGAGATGACTGAGTAGAGAGTGACAGTAGAGAGATAGAATAAGAGATAAGAGTATGAGAGAAGAAAGAGATATTAATAGAGAGATGAGCGAGAATATGAATGAATAGGTATATATAAGAGATGAAGTGAAAGTAAAGGAGAGAAGATAGAAGAAGAGAGATAATAGCGTTAGAAGAAGGAAACCAATAGTTAGGAGAGAGAAAAAGATTAGAGTGTATATATATATATAAATAATATAAAATATGATATATATAGTATATAATAATATAAAAATATAATATGATGATATATAATTATATATGATATATATAATTAAATAATATAGATATATATATTAATATAAAATATAGTATATATATAAATAAAATTAGATATATATATAAGTAGATATATATATTTGAACTTAGGGATTAGTCAAATTTTTAAAATACATATATATATATATAAGTAAAATAGAGTAATAATTATGATAATAATATATATATGATATATTATATATATAATATATAATAGATATATAATAATATATAAATGATATATATATAATATAAATAGATATAATATATATTATAATATTATATATATTATAATATTTATTAATATAAACATATAATATAGATTATTAGAGAGAAGATAGAGAATGAATAGAGATATTTTATATAAGAGAGATAGTAATAGAGATATATAATATTATATTAGAAAAAAGAGAGATGAAGAGTGAATAAGATTAGATTAGAGAGAGATATGAGAGAGATAGAGAGGGAGAGAGAGATAGATAAGAGAGAGAGATAGAGAGAGATAGAGAGAATAGAGAAAGATAGATATAAAGTATATATAAATATAGAGAGAGAGAGAGAAGATAGAAAGAAAGAAGAGAGAAATGTAAGAGGAGATAGACCTATTAAATGTAGAGAGATAGATATAGATTTATGAATTAGATAGTAATTTTAGATATTAGTAAGAGAAGATTAGTCTAGAAGATAGAATAATAGAGAGAGAGAGAGAGAGAAAGAAAAGAGACTTTGCACAATTTTATACGT
>JABUQX010049692.1:47500-49126 GCA_015478945.1 Trachelipus rathkii | reverse complement strand
CAGTATACTTCGTTCCAGTCAAGAAGCTAGTGTTTAACCGTTTTGCGCATTTATCGTGAAAACACTGCTTTTTCGTGCATAGCTTCAATATATATATATACCTTATATGTATATATATATATATATTTATATATATATATATATATATATATATATATATATATATATTTCTAAGAATATATATTCCGACTTTTTACACTTGCAGAGTATCAAACCGCATTGGCAAATAGCAAAGACGGTGCCCACTTGGTCTGTGATTTCGTATCATGCTCCCGTCATATCATCACTGGCGTCGAAACTATTTAGTGGTTATATAACAGAGTCTGGATCGAATCTTCTTTTTCATCTTTTTGGACTACAGCTTTTGTAAATTCCCTATTTCCAAACCTGGAAAAGATCCGAAGAAGTTGGCAGACAACCAAAGACCAATTTCACTGACCTACCCTGTAAGTTAATGGAGAAAATGGTTTCTGGCCGCTTACTCCCCTGTTCTGGAGAGCCGTCGGCTTTCCGAAAACTTCAATTTGGTTTCCATAAAGAATCGTTTTGGCTAATGGACCCCTCGGTAAAGCAGGCCATGACATCGGGAAGCAGCACAAAGCTGGTAGGATGGTTCTTGGTGTCTTTGACCTTAGAAAGCTTACGACAACGTGGAGAGGCACAGGATTCTCTAGCTCCGCATTCGCTTAGTTTCCGCGGACAACTCCCTCTTTTCATCAAATGCCTTCTGTCAAACAGATCTATCCAGGTTCGGTGCTCTTCTATTCTGTCACGCCACTTTACTCTGGATGAAGGCGTTCCGCAGGGTAGTGTTTTAAGTGTACTACTATTTGCTCTCGGATTTAATGATATTGTTACTTCTATTTCCCAGTGACGGTCAATTTTCTCTCTATGTCGATGACCTTGCATTATACATAGCCGGTGCCAGGCTGCCTTTTCGAATGGCAACTTCAGCCATGGCCCAAATATTTAGTTTGTGGAGCTACTCCATGGCTCATTTTTCTCAAAACCTACAGCAGTGCTTTTTGAAAAACGGAATCGAAGAACACCCTTTCTTCCAAGCTTGAACCTAACCTTATGGTTCGCCCTATTCCTGTTACTTCTGGGTCAAATTTCTGCAGGACTCATTCTAGATGACCACTTAACATATGCACCACATATTAAACACCTGAAAACAACTTGTCATCGCGCGCTTGACCTATTACGTCATCTCGCCTCAAAATCTTGGGGTGCTGATCGCAAGTCCCTTTTACGCCTCTACATCGCCCTAATCCGATCGAAACTGGACTATGGCTGTGCACTTTTAAATATATTCTTAAAGATTTATTGATATTAATATTTAAGGCCTTATACTATATATATATATATATATATATATACTTACATCATTATATATATATACATATATGCTATACTCTCTCTCTATATAAAGAGATGGATCTCCAGCTTGGCGCAAAAATCAAACCGGCCGGGGAGCCACTAATCCCGGCCGGAGACCATATATTTTTAAAAGGTAGTTTGAAAATAAAAATAGTTATAATTCATTGAAAGTAATAATGAAACATTTAGGAAATAAATTTATTTAGAAAGAGCTGATTCATACAAAAAGTGTAAAAAATTATTTTA
>JABUQX010049692.1:0-42500 GCA_015478945.1 Trachelipus rathkii | reverse complement strand
GGGACGCTGGATCGTGAAGAATTTCTCCTTCCTAAGTATCACAAGAAAAGGTCCATCGTACTTAGGTTGGAGAGCGGTGCGGTGGGAGTCATGTCGAACAAAGACATGAGTGCAGGAAGAAAGGTCCTTAGGGATATAAGAATGCACCTTGTGTGGACGAGAAGGAGTTGGTCTCCACGACGAAGCACAGCGCCTCAAGCGGGTAAGATAAGCAAGCGGGTCGGCTGTAGAAGGAGGAGGAGGACTGAGGAAGAAGTCACACCTGGAAGACAGGAGAACCCACACTTTGCTAATTCAACAGCCCGGCTTTGAGGTGCCAATCCCTCTTTTAACAGCCGAACGGTGCCCAGCATTAGGAAGGGAGGCGTCAGTCTTGGGCACTCCGGATTGGGCTGAAGAAAAACATATGCCAGCTGAGCGGTGGAAACGTTCACCGTTCCTTTTTAGTTGAGAAGTCATTGGCTGAATCTTCTCCGGAACCGAGAGATTCATCAAATCTCTCAGCAAGGAGATGATTTCAAGGTCTACCGCGGTCTAGATTGGCAGGCAGAAAGCAGCACACAAAGCAGCAAATCAGAAGTGAGCAAGAAACTCATATAGATTCCCACTTTGGCAACTTATAGAGAGGATAACTCAGTCCATCATTGTGAACTGATCCACATGTGTGGAAGCATCACTTCTTATCATTTGGGAGAGCAGAAGGTCAACGATGTCGATGTGGACACGTTCAAAGCGAAGCACCAAGTGAAAGATCCACTAGGAACTTTGAGAAGGTAGCGACGGTGGACCTTAGAGCTGCTTGAGAGAACCGACACCAGTTGCTACGTCAAACATTTCACGAATCAGAAGGCCGCACGAAATCCTGAGGCGCGGCTGATGTTCTTGTTGTTATGCGATCAGTATGGGTAGAAGCAGTAAGGGTGAAGTATGTAGCCTTACAGAACAGTGCACCGAGGCACAGGACGAGGGAGGGTGTCCTGAGGGAGCATTTTGCAGGGAGATTTTCTTCTCTATCCCAGGGAGTTGGAGCCACTTCAGCTTGAGAAGAATCTTGCCTTCGGAGGGTAGAGATCCTCAGTAGTCTGGCTCGTTGCCATAGTGTCGTAGTCGATGTTGTTGGGCCCAAAGGCTGAAATCGCGTCGATTTCAATGCGGGAAGAGCGTCAGCAGTGAAGTTGTCAACACCTGAAATATGTCTGACATCAGTGGTGAACTGTGAGACATACTCAAGGTGACGAGCTTCTCGAGGAGAGTGCCGTTCGTTTCTGGAGACCATAGCGAAAGTAAGTGGTTTGTGATCAGTGAGTATGTGGAACTCACGACCCTCCAGAAAGTAGCGGAAATGACGGACGGCGAGATACATCGCAAGTAACTCCCTCCCGAAAGCACTGTAGCGAGTCTCAGGAGGTTGCAACTTGCGAGAGAAAAAGGCGAGAGGAGACCACACTCCGTTCAGGTGCTGCTGGAGAACACCTCCGACAGCAAAATCGGAGGCATCTACCTGAACTCTGGTCGGAGCTGAGTCCTGAGGGTGGACTAAGAGTGTGGCTGAAGCGAGTGCTTCTTTGGAAGCTTCAAAAGCAGCAGTAGCTTCGTCAGACCAGTCCACTTTTGTAGAACTGCCTTGGTGCTTGGGGCGGATGAGAGCGGTGAGGGGTCGAAGAATATCAGCGCCCGATTTGAGAAAACGATGATAGAAGTTAAGCATGCCGAGGTACTGACGGAGCTGCTTCTGAGAGACAGGCCTAGGGAAGGTGCGAATGGCCTCCACGCGCTCTGCAAGAGGACAAATGCCCGTTGAAACAGTGTGTCCTAGAAAGGTAAGAGAAGGGACACCAAAAACACACTTTGCCGGGTTGAGACGCATGCCACATTCGTCCAACCTGGCAAAAACGGCACGTAGATGTTGCTCATGCTCAGCAGGAGAAGAGGAAGCTATAAGGAGGTCATCGAGATAAGCAAAGGCGAAAGGGAGACCTCTAAGAACGTCATCGATGAACCTCTGGAACGTCTGAGCTGCGCCCCTCAAACCGAAAGGCATGCGTGTGTACTCAAAGAGGCCAAAAGGGGTGATGATGGCCGTCTTCGGTATGTCCTCTGGTGCGGATCTGGTGGTAAGCCCTGACAAGATCAATTACTAAAAATGGATTTCCATGGGTAGAGGTGAAAAGACACGGATCAGCTGCCCAAGGACCGGGTAGCGATGCAGTATCGTATTTACCTCCAGCGTTAGAGCCTAAAATCTCCACAGGGCTGTCAGAAGCACCTTTAGGAACCATGTGGAGGGGAGGACCATGAACTTGGAAGGGCGGACATTACCAAGTTCGATGTGCTCGAACTCTAGCCACAGCTGCCTTGAGTGGGAGGCAAACACTTGAGAGCACGAAGGCGAAAGTGGGAGAGCCCGCAGTCTCTATATGGTGGCGCACAGAATGTTGAACAGGAGAGGAAGAAGAACAGGGGCAGCGCCGGAAAATCCTTCTGCAGGATGGTGAAGAAGTACCAGAAGAGTTAGACAACTTAGCAGAGATGGCATTAAGAGCAGAAGAAACTACGGTACCTGCAGAAGACAGAGACGTACAGCCGTCAACCAATCTCCTGTTTCTTAGATCGACCATAAGGTCGAAATGAGACAAGAAATCAGCTCCCAAAATGGGTTGGGTAACGTCAGCGACCACGAATACCCAGGGGAATTGACGGCGGAGAGAGAGGTCTAAGGTGCACAGGCGCTCACCATAGACGGGGATGGTACTACCATTTGCTGCGTAAAGAGCCCGGTCAGGAAGAGGGACAGCGGACTTTTGGGTAATATCTCTAGGCAATAAAGAATAAGACGCTCCGGTGTCGATCAGAAAGAACAGGTTTGTAGACCTGTCGAAAAGGCGCAGGACATCCTGAGACGAAGAAGGCGGAGAGGAAGAACAAACGGAGGGGTGGCCAGCTGGATCCACCGCCTTTATGGACCGCTGGCTAGGGGGTTTCCCGAAAAAGTACACGGCGTATTGCACTTATTCGCCTTCAGGCCAAACCGGTGGTGGTAAAAACAATACCCATTTGGATATTGCTGAGGGCCTGGGGTGGGAGAGCGGTCAGAAAAGCGACGACCTGAAGAGGAGCGGTTGCGGGAACGAGAGTCCCTTTGAGACCGTAGCATGGCGGAGATGGACATCAGCTCCGCTTTCATGTCTGCCATGCCATGTTCCAAAGCCGAAAGACGGGTCTCTATACTCGAAAAACGGGAGGAACAGGGGTCGGGGAATTGACGGCGGAGAGAGAGGTCTAAGGTGCACAGGCGCTCACCATAGACGGGGATGGTACTACCATTTGCTGCGTAAAGAGCCCGGTCAGGAAGAGGAACAGCGGACTTCTGGGTAGCATCTCTAGGCAATAAAGAATAAGACGCTCCGGTGTCGATCAGGAAGAACAGGTTTGTAGACCTGTCGAAAAGGCGCAGGACATCCTGAGACGAAGAAGGCGGAGAGGAAGAACAAACGGAGGGGTGGCCAGCTGGATCCACCGCCTTTATGGACCGCTGGCTAGGGGGTTTCCCGAAAAAGTACACGGCGTATTGCACTTATTCGCCTTCAGGCCAAACCGGTGGTGGTAAAAACAATACCCATTTGGATATTGCTGAGGGCCTGGGGTGGGAGAGCGGTCAGAAAAGCGACGACCTGAAGAGGAGCGGTTGCGGGAACGAGAATCCCTTTGAGACCGTAGCATGGCGGAGATGGACATCAGCTCCGCTTTCATGTCTGCCATGCCATGTTCCAAAGTCGAAAGACGGGTCTCTATACTCGAAAAACGGGAGGAACAGGGGTCGTGAGAGGCGCTGGAGATGGACCAATACCCAGGGGAATTGACGGCGGAGAGAGAGGTCTAAGGTGCACAGGCGCTCACCATAGACGGGGATGGTACTACCATTTGCTGCGTAAAGAGCCCGGTCAGGAAGAGGGACAGCGGACTTTTGGGTAATATCTCTAGGCAATAAAGAATAAGACGCTCCGGTGTCGATCAGGAAGAACAGGTTTGTAGACCTGTCGAAAAGGCGCAGGACATCCTGAGACGAAGAAGGCGGAGAGGGAGAACAAACGGAGGGGTGGCCAGCTGGATCCACCGCCTTTATGGACCGCTGGCTAGGGGGTTTCCCGAAAAAGTACACGGCGTATTGCACTTATTCGCCTTCAGGCCAAACCGGTGGTGGTAAAAACAATACCCATTTGGATATTGCTGAGGGCCTGGGGTGGGAGAGCGGTCAGAAAAGCGACGACCTGAAGAGGAGCGGTTGCGGAAACGAGAATCCCTTTGCGACCGTAGCATGGCGGAGATGGACATCAGCTCCGCTTTCATGTCTGCCATGCCATGTTCCAAAGCCGAAAGACGGGTCTCTATACTCGAAAAACGGGAGGACAGGGGTCGTGAGAGGCGCTGGAGATGGACCAATACCCAGGGGAATTGACGGCGGAAGGAGGCCTCCCAAGGTGCACAGGCGCTCACCATAGACAGGGATGGTACTACCATTTGCTGCGTAAAGAGCCCGGTCAGGAAGAGGGACAGCGGACTTTTGGGTAGTATCTCTAGGCAATAAAGAATAAGACGCTCCGGTGTCGATCAGGAAGAACAGGTTTGTAGACCTGTCGAAAAGGCGCAGGACATCCTGAGACGAAGAAGGCGGAGAAGAAGAACAAACGGAGGGGTGGCCAGCTGGATCCACCGCCTTTATGGACCGCTGGCTAGGGGGTTTCCCGAAAAAGTACACGGCGTATTGCACTTATTCGCCTTCAGGCCAAACCGGTGGTGGTAAAAACAATACCCATTTGGATATTGCTGAGGGCCTGGGGTGGGAGAGCGGTCAGAGAAGCGACGACCTGAAGAGGAGCGGTTGCGGGATCGAGAGTCCCTTTGAGACCGTAGCATGGCGGAGATGGACATCAGCTCCGCTTTCATGTCTGCCATGCCATGTTCCAAAGCGACCATAAGGTCGAAATGAGACAAGAAATCAGCTCCCAAAATGGGTTGGGTAACGTCAGCGACCACGAATACCCAGGGGAATTGACGGCGGAGAGAGAGGTCTAAGGTGCACAGGCGCTCACCATAGACAGGGATGGTACTACCATTTGCTGCGTAAAGAGCCCGGTCAGGAAGAGGGACAGCGGACTTTTGGGTAGTATCTCTAGGCAATAAAGAATAAGACGCTCCGGTGTCGATCAGGAAGAACAGGTTTGTAGACCTGTCGAAAAGGCGCAGGTCTTCCTGAGACGAAGTCATCGGTGAGGCAAACGGAGGGGTGGCCAGCTGGATCCACCGCCTTTATGGACCGCTGGCTAGGGGGTTTCCCGAAAAAGTACACGGCGTATTGCACTTATTCGCCTTCAGGCCAAACCGGTGGTGGTAAAAACAATACCCATTTGGATATTGCTGAGGGCCTGGGGTGGGAGAGCGGTCAGAGAAGCGACGACCTGAAGAGGAGTGGTTGCGGGAACGAGAGTCCCTTTGAGACCGTAGCATGGCGGAGATGGACAAGCCCACTTTCATGTCTGCCTTGCCATGTTCAAAGCCGAAGACGAGGTCTCAATACTCGAAAAACGGGAGGAACAGGGGTCGTGAGAGGCGCTGGAGATGGACCAGGGGTACGAGGGATGGGGCGGGTACACCGGATAAGAAGAAGAAGTAGCAGCGGAAGAGGAAACCGGAGAGACCACAGAGGGGGGTGAAGAGAAGGTATAGGGAGAAGGAAGCGAAGAAGACGAGAGAGGCAATGAAGTAGGAGGAAAAGTAAGTGCCTGAGCTGCAGGAGAAGAGGAAACAGACACAGGAGCAGCGATGGCAGAAACAGCGGGAGCATTAGAGTTGAAGAAGCGTATAAGACCATCGGCTCTCTCTGCAACCTCCTGAAGAGTAAGTTTTGGATCCATCGATGCGAGGAAATACTGTACATCTCTGGGTAGTTTCTGGATAAAGAGAGTGCGGACAAAACCTGACTCCTGTGTAGTAGGGGGTCCACTCAGCAAAGAGAGCATCTGCACCAGGAGATCAGAAGGCTTCTGATCTCCTAGTGAGGTGCCACGTAGAAGTTCTTCGTACTTGGCTTCCTGAGAAAGGGACAGGCGGGAGATCAAGAGGGTACGAAGATCTGAGTAAGGGGTAGAAGAAGCGGACAGGGTAGGGATGGAATCCCTAATGCGGAGGGATACATCCTCAGGCAGGAAGGACAAAACCGTACTGTACTTGGTCGCCTCATCACTGATAGTACGAAGGATGCCATCTACTAGTGAAAACCATGTTTCAGGATGGTGAGGGTAGAAAGGAGGAAGACGAAAGTGGTGAGGAGGTGGAGGATGAGTGTCGTCGTTAGTCTCCACCATGACGAGGGCTGGAGAATGAAGTAGAAGAAAAGAAATGACGAAGAGAGAAGGTAAGAATTAGGAGAGGGAAGAAGGCAAAACCACAGCACCAATACAAGAAAAAGTAAATAAGCAAATAATGCAAAAGATGACAGCGCGAAAATAAAACTAACTATTCTGTTTCCGATGGTACTTTTTTCTGTGTTTTTTTTAATCAAAACTATTCTGCTTCCGGTGGTACTTTTCTGCTTTTCGACTCGAAACTATTCTGCTTCCGGTGGTACTTTTCAGTTCTCGATATCTGACACATATATATAAAATTGAAAATTTTCTGTTCTCGATATATGACACGTATATATATAAAATTGAAAATTATAAAAATAGTTATATATAAAAATGTTATCGAAAATAATAAAAATAATAATAATAATAATAATAATAATAATAATAATAATAATAATAATAATAATAATAATAATAATAATAATAATAATAATAATAATATTAACAATAATAATGAAAATTAAGTCCTGATTATGAACAACAACAGGACGGTTTTCCTTTGTTTGGCCTATGGATGGGGTCCAACGCGTGCTTTGAAGCTGCGCACGAAAATTTGGTAGGCCCGTAGCTGGGGATAAATATGCTGGCTGGGTGTTGGGAGCCTACTTCCACTGGTAGGCTTCGATGTCACTCCAATGGTCACTACTTTTTAGCGGGATGCTGGTTGATTCAAACGACTTGATTGACGTTGATTTTATATTTAGAAGAAAAAACACGGACCCCAGTAACCATGGCAAAAAGATAAATATCATATGCTTTAATAAGCTTTAAGCCTTCATAAAAGAGTAAAAATTCATAATTCTTCTAAGTAATTAGAAAGCGTCGTTGTCGTGCGAAAATGGCGCTTGAATGAGATGAGGACGCTCTTTAAGAATATCGCCAGATTTGCCATAGTGAGAAAAAGAGTTCGTTCAAAAAACTACGCTTTTGCATTGGCATATTGTTGGTAAAATTTACCTGACCTCAATCACCAATATGTATATACTATTTTACCACTTTATATATATATATATATATATATATATATATATATGTATACTTATATATTATATATATATATATACCACCTATACTATTTCTTATAACATATATATACTCCACCATATATATACTCCTTCATATATATATATAAGAGAGAGAGAGGGAGGAAGAGAGAGAGAGAACGCGATGAAAATACCTCCCATTTTTAATGGTGCGTCTTTCTCTTTTGCGTTCATATTCACACACTTATCCTCCAGGCAACATATTACTGACCACCATTTATCCACATATCACATATACACATACTTAAAGTACACACCCTCTTCCTAGTATCATCTTTGGCCCCACAGACATCCTACCACTCATATCCTATAGTAGTAAGAATACCACATATCATATGTCCTGCGACCATCGTAGAAAGCCGACTAAGGAACTGAGGTAGTTGCTGCCTATCTCTTACTTTGAGAATGCTAATGCATGCCTCGGGGGTCTTGATCGCCGTAAACGGCCTTCAATTTTCGGCGAAATTGTATGAATCGTATGGGTGATGGAATGTCAGAGGAATAAGTGTTGAGGAGAAGAGGAGAGGAGAGAGTGATGGATGTATTTAGAAGGCTAATTTGATTTGCTCGCTGTGACTGAAACAAAGATAGAAGGTGGCGCGAGTGGTGTGGTGTGAAATGTGTGTGTGCTGGTGTGGGAAGGAGAAAGGAATGAGAGAGGAGAGAAGGAGTTACAATTTTGATGAGTGACCTGGTACAAGCCATGTGGTAGACTTTGTCTGAGTCCTAGGAATTTAATGGTTAAATTTAAGTTTGAAAAGGTCGAAGGTGACAGTTGTGACGTATATGGTCCATCCTCAGGGAAGTTGTTGAAAGAGAGTACAGAATTTTTAGGATAATCACGGGCAGTACTCTGGATAGGGTGGTAGGAGCTTCAGATTGATAGTGTTGGGGACCTGAATGGTTGGATAGGCGATCAAAAAAGGATGGTATAACAGATGGTTTTGGGGTGGCGGGAGAAAATGAAGAATGGTAGAAGGTGATTGATTTCTGTGAAGAGAGGTATGTGTGTAAGTAATACTTTCTTTAAACACAAGGGTGTCCCATAGAGTATACTAAGTTAGTGTAGGTAAAGACCAGGAAGGATGTGCCATTTATAGTTCTTCTGTGTTATGGCAGAAGTACAGAGAATGTTGAAATATGTGTTAGATATTACCATCAGTGAGGGTTTAGGCCAAGGATTATCAGATCTTATTAATATATTATTCCTTTATGTAAATGCAGTTGAATTGCCAAGGGCGTTGGAGAGGAAGATTGATACGAAAGGAGTAGGTAGGTGAGGAATTCAAAAGTGAACAGAAGACAATAAGGATAAGTATTTAAGAGAGCGCTCACTTAAGTAAATCAGTTGAATGTGAACAATATGAAACTGAACAAATCTGGAAGAAGGAAGCAATTGTTAGTGGTGCAAAGGAAGTGTGTGGATGTGCTAAAATAAGTAGGAAGTAAGAATGTTATTAACAACGAATGGTGGAATGAAGAGGTAAAAACTGGTTAAAAGTAAAGAAGCGTGGTTGAATGTACTAAAAGCAAATGATGAAGTTTTCAAAGAAAGATGCTTGGAGTTATATAAAGGAGGAAAAAGAAATACTAAAAGGGGCCATACGTAGGAGAAAACAAAGAGGTAAATGAACTTAGTAGTTTTGGAAGAGGAGGATGAATGAGGGGACATACAAAGGAGCATGGAGGCTCTTCTGGAAGGGAGTACGGGTAGAAATGAGTATAAAGGGAGGTATATCTGCTTGAGCCAGCTAATGGGCAGGATGGTGCTTTTGTAACTGATGAAATGGATGTAGGGGGAGTGGGGAAAGAACACTTCGAAAATCTGGACAATATTAACAGTAATGATGGGGTGTTAGTGAATGTGTGTGGTTTTGATGGAGCAAGAAGGAAAGGAATAGGTATTTGGGGATGAGGTTATTATTAGGAAGTAATGGGTAGAGTGAGAAAGTTGAAGAATAATAAATCTGCAGGTATAGATGAAATTGCCCCAGTGATGATCAAGAGCAGGCAGAGATGGATGATTGATTGGATTTGGTTATTAGCGCCAAGCATTTACTAGGTATAGTTCAAGGGATTGGAGAGCGGTAATAGTACCCTTATATGAAGGTAAGTAAAGGAGAAAAAGGGAACTGTAGAAGTATAGGGGAATAAGTTTATTGAGTGTTGTAGGGAAAGGTATATGCTAGTATTTTGGTCGAAAAGTGCGTCTTGACTGACTGAGGGCTTCAGTTAATGAGAGCTGAAGAACAAAGGTAGCGTTTAGGAGTGGTAGAGGATGTGGATCAAATCTTTACATTGGAACAAATGATAAAGAAAATGAGGGAGAAGAAGAATAAGTTGATTATATTTAAGTTTTATGGATTTTCAACAGGCGTATGACAAAGTTAATAGGGAGAGAAGCTTTATGGCAGGTTTTAGTGATATATGATGTTGGTTGGTAGGCTTCTGACTGGAATCAAAAGTATGTATGACGATAGTGAAAACGTGTGTAAGAGTAAGTGGTATCAATGAAGGTGATTAGTTTGGGATGACCACAGCCATGAGTGAGACTGGGGTTGTCTGTTATGTCTCTTGGTTATTCAATTTGTATTATATGGATGGGGTTATGAAAAGAATTAGAGAGGGGGTGGCATGAAATGGTGTTAGAATGATGGAGAATGGAGAGGAGTGGAGGGTGCCTTACCTATATATGCGGATGATTTGGTTCTGTGTGGCGAATCTGAAGAGAGAGTTTGAGAGGATTAGTAGAGAAGATTTGGCAGGGTATGTAAAAGGAAGGTTTGAAAGTAAATTAGATAAGGTAAGGTTATAGTAATGGTTGTATGAGTGAGGACAGTCCTCCCAGTGTGAAGTTATGTTAGATGATGAGCAGCTGGAGCAAGTGTCTGAGTTTAAATATTTAAGGGTATGTGTTGGATGAAAGAAAAAGGAACGGATGATGCAGAGTGTAGTAGGAAAGTTATGCCGAATAGCAGGGAAGATTTGCTGGGTACAATTAAATCATTGAGTGAATGTAAGGGACTAAGTCTTGAGTGTGCTAGAAGTCTTACATGAGGAGTTGTTACCTGTGTTAGTGTATGGTAGTGAGACTATGATCTGAAATAAGAGAAGTATAGATCTAAAAAGTTCAATGTGTTCAGATGGACAGGATCTTAGGGGCATGCTAGGTGTGAGGAGAATTAATAAAATGAGAGGTGAAATGAACATAGGGTTGTGTGGTGTGAAGAAAGGGTAAATGAGAGAATAAGTGTGAAAGTATGTTGAGATGGTTTTGGTCATGTGGAAAGGATTAATGATAGTCAGTCGGTTGGTTCAGCGGATGTATAGTGGAGTGTGTTGGGAACCGACCAGCTGGGAGACCGGAGAGAAAGTGGATTGAGTCGGTGAACAGATCTGAGGAAGGGAGAGAAATGAGTTTGGCAGGGCGAGAATAAGGGCATGATAGGAGAGAATGGCAGGGTTTTGTATGGGAGTATGGTTGTGGCCCGCCTGGGCCAAGGGATGAACCCACCACATTGACGATTTACCATAGTGAGGTCCGTCGCAGTCCCGTGAAGCTCCAGGGTGGATTTTCTGTCTGTGACAGTTCTCACTAATTAATGGTACAGAGAGGGCAGTAAAGGAGCTGGGCTTTCCTTTCATAAACTTTTTTGTCATATTCTTCTACCTTTTTCTTTTCGATGCACTGACACGCACCTTACTAGTCTTGGGGGCTTAAGAGAGGAGAATAAAAAGAAAAGAAAGAAAGAAATATATATATATATATATATATATACACACATATATATATATATACATATATATATATATATATATATATATATATATATATATATATATATATACTATATATATATATATATATATATATATATATTATATATATATTTATATATATACAGTATATATATATATATATATATATATATATATATATATATATATATATATATATATATATACTATATATATGAAAATATATAAAGACATATACACACTTTACATATTATATATACATATATATTCACATATATATATATTAACTATATCTATATATATACCTACCTTACATATATATATATATATATATATATATATATATATATATATATATATATATATACTCTATATATATTGAGAGAGGAAAGATACTTGAGCTAGTAAGATTACTGAGTCGCCACTGATATATATATATATATATATATATATATATATATCTATAACACACCTTATATGTATATATATATATATATATATATATATATATACTCTTATATACTCTTACTATATTATCATATATATATTTAAACTTTTTGTTTTGCAGGTGTTATGAATATCCCTAGAGAATTCTACGTTACCCTCTTAAGGGATTCAGTTGAAGAACGAGCAGTTTATTCTTCCAAGGTTTGTTAGAAGAATTTCAAACACGTATTTGAGTTGTACATATTCGAACATTTTATTTGCTTCTTAATTCTTTGCTCCTAAATTCTACCTATTTTTGTTCTTCAATCATCTAATCAGGCAACCGGAGAACCCTCAATCCTCGCTGGAGTGTCTGTCTTTTTGGCAATAAGAGAAGCGGTTAAAGCAGCCAGGAAAGAAGACCTATTAACCATTCCGCTCCATTCACCAGCAACGACAGAAACAATTCGAATGGCCTGTGAAGATTGGATTACTTCTAAAGTGTATAACAATAATAATGAATAGATTTTTTATACTCAGTAGTTTTAATTTATCTAATTACATTCAGTTAATTTTAAAGGTTTGGTTATGTCAGGTTAAGCTACTTTAGTTTTAAATTAATATATCTAATAATTTAGTTTTTTTCTTCATTCACTGGTTAATTTACATTTTGGTTTACTTTTAAAAATTTAATGTCTTTAAATGTTGTTTAGATGTATGAACTTCATTAAAATGTTACCAGTTTTAACTACCCTTTTCCATTATCTTTTTTAAATCATGAAGCACAAGTTAAATACACACACTGTTCTTTCTTCGCCTTTGTTCCAGCTGGATTATATATTGCTGCAGTTCTCTGCATTCTATATTTATAGAATGATTCTAAGCTGTGATTGTTAGATCATCGCCATAACTATTAATTTTTATGAAAGGAGAAATGGGATGAGGGAGTTCATGCATAAAAAGATTAAAAACTGTAGGTGAAAGAATAGCACCCTGGGGGACTCGATTAAATAATTTGTATGACCGGAAGAGTGGTGTTATTGGATGACTCTACCTATGCGACCGGATAGGAAATTTGCTACTAATTTTTTGTCTTTGATGGTTATGTCTGTTTAAAACTTTATCTATTAAAAGGTGGGGACTGTATCAAATGTCTTGTTGATATCTATTTAAGGAGAGTATGTTTTGCGTGTGTGGGGGGAGTTTGGTTAAAAAAACCGTGAGAATATGTTGGATTAGACCGGTTTAGAGAGTGGCAGTAGAGTAATTTTATCGAAAACCATGTTGTGAGTCTGATAAAGGGATAAGGAAAGATATTTTAAGGAGTATTAATTTTTATAAAATACTTTGGATATTGTAGAAAGTAGTAACATGTGTCTGTACGATGCTGGTTATTAGGTGGTTTGTTTCGCTTTAATATTGGTATTATATGTGCATGCTTCCATAAAGGGGGTAGAGTGTTGGCTTGCCATGCAACGTTATATATTTGTGTTTGTTGTTTTTGAACTGAATAAGTCAAAGGAGATTTTACTCTCCATCAGCGGGATTAGAACACTGGAACTCCGCGTTGCTGAGTTAACAGTAACCGGGAGCTTTATCCACTAAGTCATCCATGTTATATATTTGTGTTTGGACTGTGATGGTATGCGTTTCTATGTGTTTGAGGTGAATATTGTATATTTGGTCGGGTACTACTGCTTGTGAGTTCTTAAGGCTTTAATAACGTTGAATACTTCTAAGGGAGTGAAAAGGGGGGTCTTCTTGGTTGATTTTCAGCCTATTAAGCTGTTTAATTATTTGTCTGTTAGTGGGGTTTGTGACTAATTTTTGAATAGTGTACATAAGAATATTGCATAGGCTTTTTTTCGGGCTGGGAATTTGTGGCTTTCTTTACAGATAAAGTGGATTTTTTTTTATTTTCCGAATAATTTTGTAGTGTTGGTCTTATAGTCTAGTGTTTGGGTATAATGTTGCCAATTTTGTTTCTGAGTTAAGTGGATTAGATTGTTTATTCTATTGTTGAGTTCTATGATTTGGGTTAACTGGTCTGGATTTGGTTGTCTATTTTGTCTGAGGAAGTTTTTTTGTTTAATGAGGGTGTCGATTTCTGGTGAAGAGTTTTGGTTGAATTACTTGTGTTGGCCAAGTGGGATGAAATTTTAGATGCTTTTACAATTATTTTATTGAAGTGTAGTATTGTTTTGTTGAGAGGTAGAATCAGCTATATGAAATTAGCATAAATCTAGTTCTATAAGGGCTGTATATAGCTTGACAGTTTGCTTTCTTGTAGTTTATATAAGTTTTTTTTTAAAAAAAAAGATGTGTATATACGGTATATATGCTAAATTGTAATTAGTTTTGGAATGTGATCTGAGGAGGTGAGCGCATGAAAAGTTTGCCAGGTTGTGGTGACTTTAATTTCGGGAAGCAGAAGTAGATCTCAGGGGATGTGGGGTTCTGGTTATGTTGTAAAGGTTGGCTAGCAAGTTGACTTTGGTTGTTGAAGATGCTGAGTGAATGTAAGTTGCCTATAAGTGCATTACCTCTTGGTGTGTGTATGTGTGTACTCGTGCGCGTTTTAATTCCATTACAAGAAGTCCACCAACATCGTTACAATAAACAAATATTACATCTGACGTAAAGAACTTGGGAAGCTTTTCCTCTCGCGATAAAACGAAACACTAGTACCACTGATTAAACGATGATGGGTGGTCTAAGGACGATTCGGATGGATGAAATCTAACATCACATTGTTCATCTGTACCTGAATAAATATGCGAGGATGATGTTGACGTTCTATCACCAATATCTATGAGTTCAGTAAACATTGGTACTGGTAGGTCATCTGAATGAGGGACAAGTCTAATGGCGGAAACAAGATTGGGATATTTTTTAAAGTATTTGTTTTTACTGTTGAATCCCTTGATATTAGCAAAGCAATACCAATCATGTGTATGGTTTTGTTGCTCCCTCCAAACCATAGAAATACCAAACCAGCTGGCATTCTTCCCTTGTGACCAAGCCCTCAATGTTCCTACACATGTTTTGCAAACCTTATGTGTAGCCCAACCTTTGTCTTGGTCTCCTAAAAGTATCTTGAAATAAGTAAGATATGCTTGTTTTAGAAAGGTTGTGATATTACGCATTTATGGAGCTAAAGCAACACAGCCGCTGATATACTAAAATATATCTGGATCATTGTTGCATTTTCTTCGTTGTGTAGGTAAGGGTGTACATATCTTTCAGATGTAAATTGAAACTAAGCCACAAACTACTATTGTTTCTGAAATTAAGAAAAAAGCAACATTAATCGAGAGATATTATGATATTTGGTATTTCTAAAACTAATAATGACTCAAATTACTAGCACAAAATAGGTGTAAGTTAAATATTATATATATATATATATATATATATATATATATTGAAATTTATATATATATATAATATATATATATATATATATATATATATATATATATATATATATATATATATATATATATATATATATATCTTCTTCTTCTTCTTCATCTTCCTTATATTTTCCCAAGAATGGAGTAAAGGTGCGCGACGGGCATCAGAAGAAAAAAGCAGTAGAAGAACATGACACAAGTCGAAAAGCCCAGCCTTACCGCCTCAGTGCCATTAATTAGTGAACCCATCGCAGTCAGAAAATCCACCTAAAGCTGTGGGACAGCGATGGACCCTCACTATGGTAGATCGTCAATGTAGGGTTCATCCTTGGCCCAGGTGGAGCCACAACCAAGCACCCCCTCACAATCCCCCGCCATTCCTCCTGTTATATACACCTTTCTTCTCGTACCAAACTCACATTTCTCTCCTTCAAACATTCGTTTACTGACTCAATCCACTTTTCTTCGGCCGGTCTCCCCGCCGGTCGGTTTCCAACACACTCGCCACTATACATCCGCTTAACCAACCGACTATCATTCATCCTTTCCATATGACCATATATATATATATATATATATATATATATATATATATATATATATATATATATATATATATATATATATATATATATATATATACATATATATATATATATATATATATATATATATATATATATATATATATCACTTCACGACTATTATATTGAATAATCAAAGGAAATTAATATATATTGAAGCCACTTTCGTCTCTCTTCCATATGTATTTAGTCTTTGAATAGGCATAACAAAGTAATAGAGGGACATTTACATATGTAAAACCAAAATAAGTGGAAAGATTTATCTAAATAAACCATGTATGCTCTACCCAAAAGCAGGACTGAAGAATTTAATGCATACTGATTGGGGAAAAACTAGATGTGGTAGGGCAAATCTGAGCATTGATTCGGATCCAAGCACACCAAAATTTGAAGTCACCCTTCAAAGTGAGTGACAAAAAATAAAAATAAAAAGTAAAAAAGTATTGTCAACCAGTGTAATTAAAAAAAAGAATTAATATGGCAATAATGAACTCGGGGTCTGATATAAGCTTTGATCCTGCTGACGATGTGGGTGTCGTGGATCGCGGTGCCGTCCTTGAAGTGTTGTCACGTTTATGGTGGCTCCGACGGTTGTCATATAAATAGGGGCTTCCAATATCCAAGGGATTAATTAAAAACTTCAGGGTAACCAATGAATAGGTTGCGGAGGAATAAAAGCTTTAGCTTATAATGAGCATTTATTATGACAGCAGGGATATGATTCTACAGTGAAGTACAATTCGAACCGTAGGCTATAAAAAAAAAAAGGAACAATAAATAGCCTGGGAAATCAATGAGGAGAGGTTTTCGTTACCAATTAACCTTATTTTTAACAAAGATATCAGTGGGAAGGTATAAAGGTATAAATATTACCATTTAAATAATTTCCAACACGATTTTTTTTTTTAAAATACGCCAGAATAAGAAGGTTTAAATTACGCCAGAAATAAATAATTTCTCAACTTGCATTTTTTTTAATTTATAATTTACCGCCAGAAAAATAACTGTATCGGTAGAAATTAATCAAGTCCATATATATTATTATTATTTTATTAATATATATATTTATATTAATATATTAATAGATAAGGAAATTATAGTATAATAATATAGTATATATATATAGATATAATAGTTATAATATATATATTTAATATATAATATTTATATAGTATTATAGATATATATATTTATGGACCTTGTTAAATTTTCCACCGGACAAGTGTATTTCTTGGGCGTAATTTAAAAAAAAAAATTTGTGTTGGAAATTATTTAAATGGTAATATTTATACCTTTATACTCTTTATACCTTATTAACGGATTAACGCGTTAATGCCACCTTTGTAGAATATATAGGTAATATATATATTTATATTTAATATATATATAATAATAAGTATAAATAATTATAATATAATATATAATATAGTATATATTAAATATATATATAATTCCTAGTGGGCATTAACGCGTTAAAAAAGAGTTAATTTGTAATTTAACTCGTTAATTTTAATTTCGTTAAACTTTAACGCTTTCGTTTAATTCGAAAAGATAATATATGTTTGGTGTGGTGTGTGTGTGAGTTGTTGTACGTGGGACTATATAACCGAGTTACATTTGTGAATTTAACCGTTAAACGAGTGTAAAAATTTTCCCCCTAATCCGGTTAACGTACCTTAATTTAGAGTTTATTCAAAATATTTCGATCAGATTTTAAATTGTATTAGATTCGATTTCGATAAACTTTTTTTTTTTCAAAATTTAAAATGTCCTTAATTAGGCTTGGCTTACAGCTAAAGACGTCCTACTGATGATAGGCTCAAATAGGATGTGGGTTAATAATCTTCAATTAAATCTTAGTACAGGTTGTTGTATCCTGCTTTAGAGTAAAATTAATGTTTGATCGTTGTATGTTCAGTTGTTGTAGCGAGGGTAGGTAATTCTCTATTGAGTACATTGTTTAGGTTTTGGTGTCTGCATAAAATATGTGAGAAAAGTAAGATAATGAGTGGTATGACTATTGTCGGAGGTCTTGTTTGCGAGAAGTTTGATCCTCGACTTATTCTAGTTACGATGTTTTCTAATGAACTTAAGTAGCAGCTATGAATGCAGTATGCGATTCTGGGGACTATGTGAGAAAGAATATTATAGAACTAAGGCCATCAGTAGAGCGTTAGGTGAAAATTAAAAAATAGTAAGTATAAGTTGTTAAATGTATGAATATATGATGTCTTTAATGCTCTGGACATATCTTATTACTTTTATATAATCAGATGGAATTATGACTTACGTCTGGGAATGTCTGTAACAAGAATGTTCGCAGTTTTCAATGCTTTTATTTTTTTTATCTAGTGCTAGTCTTGTAATATTTACAATATTCTATACTAGTTCTATGCATAACATTTTACAAGGTAGTGCAATAAGGTCACCTTGATACTAGACGTTTTTTCGTGCCATTTTGATGTTTCAATATTGTGGTCTCTTTCGTGGAGAAGTTATAGGGGACACAAATCCAGCGAATGTATGATAACAATTCCTCCCGAAAGGAGCGAAGTGGGATGTAAACAGAGCCGGGATCGTAAATGGAGCGCAACGGCATGTTTCAATTCTTGGCGTTTCAAACTCTGGCATAATCATTTAGGGGCAGCCCCATAGGAAGGAATAATCGCATGGCGTTAAGTTCGGGGACCGGGGGGCCAGATACTATAGAGCTCTGTGGATCGTAAGCGACTCGATTACGACCGAATCCTGACAAAGAGATCTGAGGAGTAAGTCGGTTCAGAACCACGCACGCACTATGTGACTCCAATTGTGAGGGGCATGCCATATAAAAGTTACCGCGTCATCCTCTAATAATATGTGGAAAGAGCCATTGTGTAACATATCGAGATAGGCAACCCCTGTTACGGTGCCTTCTGCGAAAAAGGAAAGGTCAGTGACCTGGGCCGTCGGATATGGCGACAGAAAACAGTTCCTTTGGGGAATCACGTTCGTGTTCTACAAGTTCATGCGAATTTTCAGACCCCAGATACGAACATTATGGGTATTCACCTTACCTCTGAGATGAAAGGTGGACTCATCGCTAAACACTACACAATCTAGAAGGTCATCGTCTCGACCTAACACTGCACAGGCAAAGGTAAACCGTAGAGCATAGTCGTCGGGCTTTAAAGCATGCACAAACTGCAACCGGTATGCATGCATTTGTAAACGTTTCCTTAACACCTTCCACACCGTCGTTTTTGGCACCTGCAGTTGGCGACTTGCTCTCCGAATCGGATTTCTTAGGACTATGAAGGAACGAGGCCCTGATACAGTCCACATTCTGTGCAGTCCCTTTGGCCGTCCTGTACTTTTGCCTTTACAAAGACAACCATTAGTTCAAATTGCATATACCATCGGCGAATGTTTTTGCCACATGGAGGTTCACATTGGAACCGTAAACGATGCGCACGTTGAATCGTAATTACAGATTCATACTTAGCAAACTGTAGAACACAGAAAGCTTTACGCTCAGGATTCGCCATTGTCAGTATGTGGCTCCACGCACTAGAGAAGACTACATCTGAACTCGCGCATGCACGTATGTCGACCTATCAGGAACTCGGTTCTGGCGCATGTGCATATTCGAAACTATGCAACTTACTCTTCACTTTGATGTATGATATGATGGGGATATTGTATATTATGCTGCTATAATAAAGCATTGAAACTGGCACATTCTTTTACGGACACCCGGTATTGAGTATTAATTAAGGTATTTACGCTTGGAATTATTCTTCGGCAAGCCGGCAAAAGCATCTGCTATAGGTCAAAGACTAAATAATTTGTCTGATGGGCTTTAATATATTAAAATTTTTAAAATTATTTGGGTTGGGATATTATTTATAATAAAAGAAAATTAGCAATAATTATTACTATTCCTACATATTGAGAAGACGGTTAACGTTAACATTAACGTTAACTTCCCTTACATTCTTTACCGATAAACGCTATTAATGATTAACGTCGTTAATTTTTTGTAACGATTAAAAATTAACGACGATTAACTTTCTCATTAACGGTCCCCTTTCTTTGTATATATTATATATATATATATATATATAGGTTATAGTAGTAGTATATATATATATATATATATATATTATTATATAATATATATATTATATATATTAGTATAGTATAGATATATATTATATATATAGTATATATAGAATTTTAGCTATAGTTTATATATGTTAATAAATAAATTGCGGTGTTAACTGTAGATAGTTAATTTTTTTATATAAAGAAATTATTATTTAGATAGTATATATTAGTGGGGGGTTGGTAGGATATATATAGTAAGTATAATAATATGTAGTAGTGTAAATAAGTATTATATATACTATATGTAATATATATATATAGTATATTATATGTTAATATATATATAGGTATTATTTTATTGGAATGTATGTTTATTATAAATGTAATATAAGATATGTATTAAAGTTGTATGTATGAGTATAATTATATTATTAGGTCTAGTATATAGTTAATGAGTTAGTATATATATATGGTATATTAGAATTAGTATAGTGTGGTATAGATAATGTGATTGAGTAGTATTGTTATATATAGTGGGATAGTGTGTAATAGGTTTATAGTGTGATAATAGTATGTGTTTATAGATAATGTTAAAGTGTATACTATAAATATATATATAATATATATAGTATATATTATATATATATAAGTGGTGTTTATTAGTATGGGTGTAGTATTATTATAATATACGTCCGTTCAGGATATAATATATATGTTAGGTATAGTATTATAAAGATATATATAGGTTATGAATATATAATATATATATATATATATATAGTATTGATATAGGGTATATATATATATGTTATATTAATATATATATATATATATATATAATATTGGTATATTGATATCTCAATATAAATTTCTTAATAGTGTATATATTTAGTATAAATTGATAGTGATTAGATAATGCTTTCAAAGTTACTTTGCTGAATTCTGTCATACAATTTTAAATACATATATGCCTAGTTATAGGAAAACGACCGTGAGTGATTGGGGAGGAGGTGAAAGTCTAACTATAGGTAACAAAATTCAAGTAGGCTTTTTAGCTATATGGAAAACTTTATTATATTATATATAGTTTAAATATTTATATTAATATTATATATATATTATATATTATTAATTATAAAATATATATATTATTATTATATTATATTATATATTTATTATATATTATATATTTATATATATTTAGTTATATATATTATATATTTTATTATATATTTTATATATATTATATTATATATATATATTAATATTATTAACTGAAGTGACGTGCCCTCTGGGGCATGAAGCAATATATGAGTTTGAATCTAAAGACTTTAGTTTGTCGATCACTGCTCTTGGAATTATTTATTTATATATTTTTAATATTTTAAAACAATATTTTAATCCAATAAAAATTAATTTTCTACAGATGTTATTTTCAATAATTGTTTAAACAAATATTATTTCTAACTTTTCTCCTTAGTAAAAGGCAATAAATAATAATTTATTTTTGCTCCTTTACGTTCCGCTTATGAGTTATTACCTATATTGAATCTTTTGTTAATATAGGACTGTTCGCTATTTACAGTTTTTATAATTGTGTATAAAATGATTGTGCCTAAAGTAAGCATTCTAAAATTCTGCTTTTCTCAAGACTCCGCTGTATGGAAATGATGTCGTCTGAGGAGAGGTGAGTCTGCCTCTCTCTCTCTCTCTCTGCTGTATTGTATCATAATATGGATTTATATTTTATATATATATATATATATAATATATATATATTTAATATTATATATAATTATTTAGTAGAGTACAGTATAATAATAATATTATATATATTATATATATATATATTTATATGATATATATATATATATTATATATATATTATATATATTTTATATATATCATATATATATATATATATATATTATATATATATATATATATATATATATATTATATATTATATATATATATATCATATTATATATATAATATATAATATATATATATTTATATATCATATTTGACTTGCCGTGACTCGTCTCTCAGGGTAGGCAGGCTTTAATTTTAATATATAATATAGGATATATAGGTATATTAATTAATAATATATATACATATAGTTATAGTATATATATATATAATTAGTATTATAGGAGATAATAATATATTTATATTATATATATATATTATATATATTATAATATTAATAATAAGATATATATATAATATATTTATAGAGAGAGAGAGAGATTAGATAAGATGAGATTTAGAGTGAGATGATGGTATTAGAAGATGAGATATATTGAAGAGAATGTGAAAGCTCAGAAAGGTGGAATGTGGTAATTTTTTTATCATAAATACTTATAATTGACTAACTGCGGTAATGCAGTTTACCTTTTATTCAATAATAATACGGATCCTCCGGTTGCTGAGAATTTTTTCACCTTGTGAACTTAGGTCCCTTTACTTAAGGACCCTACGTCCTGAGGTTTGTGGACGGGAAGTAAGGTTTGATTGAAATGTGCCTGTCTGGTGAAGGATGTACGTTAATATCGACGATGAAAGAATTTCTGCTCGTGTGTTTTCATTTTGTAGTCCATTTGTGGCGTAGTGGTCAAGCACATACGCGTTCATCTTTGCTAAGGCCCAGGTTCAAGACCCAGCAGGGGTGAGATAGCTTAGTGTGAAAGGGGTATTTTTTCTCGAATACTTATTGACACAGGGTTGTGGAGTTGGTTCAAAAAATAGTTCGCGACTCCGGGAGCTATCCACCCTAGAGCTGCGACTACGACTGCGACTCCGACTCCCGACTCTCAACGTCCGGATCCTCTTGAAAATTACCAGACTCCAAACTCACACCCTTTTGAATTAATTACCGACTACGACTCCGACTCCAGAAGTCACTTACCACCCTTCAGAAAATTAATAAATATATAGTATATAGTATTTATATATAGTATTAATATATATATTATTAATTATATTATATTGATATATAATATTATATATATATATTATATTATATTTAATTATATATATATATTATTTAGTATATATTATATATATATATTATAATATATTAGTATATATATATATCTTATTAATCATGTATTATATATTATATATTATATTACTCTATAATTATATATATTATATATACAGTATTAAATATATATATATATATATTATATTATTATATATATACACCTATTATATTATATTATATTTATATATATATTATATATATTAATTATATATATAGATTAATTTTTGTATATTTATATTATTTATTTTATCTAATATATTTAATATATTAATATATTATATATATATATAGTCCATTATTGATATATTAATATAATTATTATATTATGTATAATATATTATATATATTATATATTTATATATATAGTTTGTATTTATATAATATAGTATATATATTATATATTAATAGTATATTATAATATATTATTATATAATATAATTATTTTATATAGTTTGTGTAGGTATATGATTATATGAGTATCGTAGGTAATTAGTATGTGTAGTGTGTGTATTAAGGATAGTTATATTAGTATAGGCCTGTAGTTATTTAATATAGGCTATATATATATATAGTATATATATGATAATATTATTAATATTATTGTATATATAATATATATATTGTGTTTGTTTATTATATATTATATTATGTGAAGTAGTATTTATTATTATGGTATATGATATGATAATGTTTAAATTATTTATCATTGTATTAGGTATATATATATAGGATAGTAGATTATATGGTAGGTTAATAATTATTATAGATGTTTATAATATAATATTTATATGAATGGTTTGTATGTACCTAGTTGATTGAGGAGTAGTTAGGTATGTAGGGACCCTATGGTGTCTGTTAAGATCAAGAGTAAGGTAATATATATTCTAAAGATAGCAATAGTGTTTCAGTGGTAATGGACTATTACGTTGAGGGGACGTTTAATATGGATGTTTTCGAGAAAGAATTGATAAAATGAAAGGAAAGAAACGATAATTAAGAGAGTTATATGAGTAATATTGGTATGTATAATAATTGAACTTGTGTCGAGTGTGAATTAGAAAGGGCGTAGATGAGAGAATACGCAATGAAATACGCTCTCGAAGATGATTTTGGCCATGTGGGTATGGGATATATGGGTTGGTGATGTTAAAGAGCTGTGATGATATATTGGTGATGTATGGCTGTGAAGATCGACTGGCTGGGCTTGAGACGAGGAAAAAACATGGATTGAGTAAGCAAAAGAATGTTCTGGAGGAGAGAAATCTGAGATTTAGCAGAGGCGAGAAGAAAGGGACATAATAGGAGTGAATGGCGGGGTTTTGTGAGAGGGTTATGGTTGTGAGTCCCACCTAGGTTAAGGGATGAATCCTCCCACAATGGCGCGCGTAGATGCCATAGTCCGAAGAAGGTCCGTCCGTGAAACTCTAGGGTGGATTTTTCCCTACTGCTGACAGTTTCTCACTTTTAAAACTTAACTGGAGGCAGATAATCGGCATGAGCCTCTTTTTTTTGTGACTTTCTCATATTGATCGACTAGCTTTTCTTGTTCATGTGCATATGCTAAGGCAACTTACCCCCTTCTATGGGTGAAAGAGAGGCGGGCTAGCTATGGAATAATGATGTTTTCGATATAGATGATGTGATATTACTACCTGTATTAATATATATACTATTTATTATACTAATAGATGTATAAATTTATATAATTCCGTAATTTAAAATCCCATATATGATGGTCCAAATCTAATGTAACTCCCGATACTACTACATAGCAATAATATAGCAGTCTATAAAGCATTGTTGGTAGTCTTACATTTTAGCATATATATATATATATATATATATATATATATATATATATATATTATATATATATAACATATATATATTGATATATATATATATATATATTATACAAAGCTAGGTTTTTGGATATTTTATATTATAGTATATATATATATATTAATTAAATAATAAATTATTGGTTAAATTATTATAACAAATATATTTGGTTAAATATTCTAATAAAATTCATTATTTATTGTTAACTAAAAATATTAATATTTGATTAAACATTTAAAAATTTTATGATCAAAATGCATGCGTGAATGATGTTCATAAAAGTGTCTACACTGATGCATACATCACAAAAACTTAACTATAATCAAAGTATAATTATACAAATTAGAACAGGCTGATTCTGCAAAATTTTGAATTAGATGTTTTTTGTTAAATGTATATTTTTCAATACAGTGAATTCTGGTGAAATAATTATTTGATAAATATTACAATATTAAATACTAATGAGACATAAACTACTCAAACAATTATAAAGAATTAATAATTTAAAAAGATTTAGTTCCTCCGTCAATCTTACTAATTACTAATCAGGAAAGTTGTCAAGTCATTGGGTGGATGCTACCTAGAATTTCTAGTAGTAAAACTTGGGACCTAGAGTTGTGCTTTCAGGTAAGTTTTGGGTTGGGGAAATTCTAGAACAAGATTTTTGATCAGATTAGAACATTAGAAATATAGGGGCAGTAAGAAGTCACATGGACCTATCGAGACTGTCCCAGTCAACCTAATAGAACCAATCACCAAACATGCTCATGCAAATCCACAAAGCACCCTAGGGCTTGTCAATAACTTATATAGTATACACAAAGTCTACAACTAAAAGAAAAAAAACTATAACTAAAGTGCATGCTAACCACACTACAAGTGTATAAATCTTTGTTAGTCCATAAATGCCACGGATGAGAAACGAATAAACTACTGAACTAAATATATCCTCTCAAATCTCGCTCGATGTACAAATCTATATATAAAGGGATACCCAAACTATTAATATACCTATCCAATCCTTTCTAAAATGTTGCAATTGTCACACTCAACAACTTCCTGTGACAAACCATTTCAAAAATTAACAACCCTATTACTGAATGAATGCTTTCTTATATCAAGATGGCATACCGCCTTCTTAATTTTCCATTACTGGTACCCCTGGTCTCCCTCCATATCGCATCGATAGCCTTGTTGGCTACCGTCTCTAGTATGAAGAATACTGGTCTCAATTAGATGTAAATATTTGTAATCACTTGGTGCCTCAGGAGCCCCGTCGACCCGTCTCCCCTGCGATCTGAACGTCGTGCATATCTACGCGTGTCCTCAACAGAAAAAAAAACACTTTGGGCGGTTGTAGCACAGATCACGACGTAGATCAAATCGGAAATCTATGGTGTATACAGTCAGAAGCTTGAGTTCCTTGTACACTGGTCTTCACCTAGTTACTCAAATACAGGCAAAACTACCAATATGACATAGGGATTGGCTGGAAGTCTGTGGGCCAAGAAAAGATTTTGGACAATTATAAGCAATAATCCTAACATGTTCTCCTACACAGTAATGTCATCCTTACTAGTAGTATAGTGAGAGTCATATAAGTAAACTTGTATAATTAGCTGTTAGGCCAGTATTAGAGTATTAAATATTCATTGAAAAACTTATATTAAGGAAAGAGATTAGATATGCAGGAGAGAGTGCAACATAAAGCAACAAAGATGAATTCGGGTTTGAGGGTAAGAGCTATGAGGAGAGGGCTGAAGGAGTTAGGAATTTCCTGAAATATAGGTCGTAGAAAGGTGATTTCTCAGAGGGACATGATACAAGTCTACCAAAATATTACATCTATTGACTAAATACTAGAATATCGAATAAATCTTCATAGTACTGCAGGTCGGACACAAATGGGAGAACCAAGAGGGCACACAGTAGGAAAAATTAAGAAGAAGGATGCCATCTTGATAATAAGAAAGCAGTTCATTTTAGTAAAAGGGTTATAATTTTTGAAATGGTTTCCCAGGATTTTTGTTGAGGAGACTCAAATTGTAACATTTAAGAAAACATTGGATAGGTAAAGTATATAGATGGTTTGGCGTACTAGTCACAAGAAATATAGTACGCGAGCCGTAGTATATTCTTGACATGAGAGCCAACTGGCAGGGATTTTAGTCACATTCTAAATGTTGTAAACGTGCATTGTTATGGCAATTTATAAACAATTGGTCTAATTAAAAGCTTGATAGGTAATAGGGTTAGAATGATAACATTTAGAAACATTAGAAAAAAAAGATCGGTTAAGGATTGCCACAGGGCTGCTATCATACGACTATCCCAGTCAAGCCTCACAACACTAGAATCCAATTCACCAATACAAAACTAATGCCTCATGCTCAAAGAATTTCCAGCAATAAGCTACTCCTAAGTTCTGCGGCAACCAATTTAATACAGAAAAAAAACACAAAAGTCTGTTATAAAAACATGGCTCAATGGGCATAGATCCTACAATCTCACACGCTTAGAGTGGCAGCGGTGCCCATGATACAAACTTCGTTATATACATACAAAATCATGCTACAAGAGCTTGTGAACGAAGAAGTATTTGACACAAAGATACTGTAAAGAAGATAAACCTATAACTTTAACTTATATTTCAACTGTATATCTTTTAATTAAATTATCCTCCACCAGCTCAGACACGTGTCCTTACACTTAGACGAGTATCTATATGCTAGCTGGGCGAGAATATATGCGGCATACCATATGCTCACGCCATCGTTATAATGAATAGCTGCAACCCATGTACGGCAAAAATTAGTTATATTGTTATCTGAACGAGAATACATGCAATGTCTGACACTTAAAATATCAACAACTCTCGCAGGTTAAATCCATATCATATAATCCTAGTCCAATCCTAATGTTTATATTTTTGTAATTTACTCGTAATAGCTGATAATACTAAATATTAATAAAGAAATACATAAAAAATACATAATTATAAATTTAATTTTCATGCGTTTAATATTAATAAAATGAATTAATATAGTTGAATTAATTACTTATATATAAAATAATTACAATAATAATATTAAATATTATCTTTTGGATAAAGATTATATAAAATAAAATTGCGAATTAAGATTTAGGTATGATTAAGTAGTAATTAAAATAACTTAACTAAAAAATCTATACAATATAAATATTACCTCTGTGTTACTGCGATAATATTCAGGACGTAACATATATAGTGTAATTAAAGAGTGAAATTAGTATATAGTATACATTATTAATTACGCTTTCGAGGGGACGATGAATGCTACTATCATTTACGATAAATGACCTTTTGAATATTATATAAATGAATATAAATGCGTGATTTGATCTTAACAACTATCGGAGATAATATTATAGTATTCCCAATTTATATTAATATTAAAATATTAAATAATGGCATAATAATTATATATTATAGATTGTTTTTAATTATGTCCGAACCACTATTTTATCATTAAAATATATATATTATCTTAGTTGAGTTAAAGTATAAAAATACTATTCATATGAGATAATATAATAAATAATAAAATAGTATCTATAAATTTTAATAATATTATATATAATAGATATAATAATATATAGGATTAATAATATATATATTATATTATTAGATATATTATTAATAGAAATATAATATATAATAATATATATACCTATATCTTATAAATATTATAGCTATATATAGTTATTACATATTATATTTACGTGGACTGGTTATGAATTACTTGTGAGTACACAATAAACGTTCCAGGCATTGGTCTTATCATTATTGGCAAAATCTTAATAAAAAGAGAGCTGGTTATGGTAACCTTAAACGGCTATTAGATTACCCATCCCTCCGCTACATCCCGATCGATCACATACGGCAACGGATCGCTCCAAAAATCTGAGTGGACCTAAAGTAGACTTTCTTCTTAGCGCGCGCGCCTAACAAACAGCCTCACTCTCAGTGTATTTAGAGAAATCAAGTAAATAATTAAATTGGACACGTCTCTGTTCATGGAATAAAAATATGAATCATTATTACACAAGGAAGTATTAGCTTGCGTATCCCATGTATTAAAAGGGACAGGCGTTCGGATTATGCATAAACGATGTGAGTATTTCCATATCTGTCTGATTCGCAATATCAAATATTATTACTGATGCTCCGATCACCGCGACCACTATACTCTTCTCACCCAAAAAGATCTAGTGCGCGATCGCACCTATGGATGTGTGCGACATGGCGGATGAAAGCCATACCCAATGCCAACGCATGGTATAAGACAGAAAAGAGGGCTCAGAGCTCAGATGCGAGTTAGAAGTAGTGAGGCGCAGAGGTGACAATTTAAAGCACAGGCCTTACCGTCCCAGTTAGTACCTTTTTAGTTAGAACTAATTACAGTCAGAAGAAAGGAGAGGACCACTAAATAAGCAGGACACACGGGAAAGTCACTCCCGCTCCGAGATGGAGACTCTTCCAAGTCCACATCCAGGCCTAATCTGGCGCTACACAATTCTAATGTAGAAGTAAAAAAGAACAGAGTAAGAAGGGCCACACATGAAGTGCCTATCAAGAGACGTTGTCCAAGTCAATACCCAACAGAAATACCAATACACAAATCAAATATTAAGCAAATCCACAAGCACCTATGGGTCTTGTTCAATTAACTTAATACTAGTAACACAAAGCGTCTATAATACACATACCTGCATGACTAATCACAAAGCCACCCCTTAAGGCGCTTGTCTAAATAATATGAATAGCATATAACAATAACTTTATAAGCACAGCAGTCAACAACAAAAAGAAAAAAAAACTATAGCTAAGTACACTCGCAACCACAACCAAGCTTTTAACAAACTAATATAGAGTTACAGTTGCATGTGTTAACATCCTTTAATAGATTACGTGTTAAGGTACTTATATAAAAACCCGCATCTAACGTTTTGGGTTCCCCCCTTATATTTAACATATTAAAAAATCAAACTAAATACAGACCCAAAATAAACCATTTCTCATACTCTTAGGATAATCACATCTCGTGACCCAATCGTCCTGTGCTCTAACGCGTGTGTACTAACTCTAATGAAGTCCCTTAAATAATCGATAAAAATATCGACTACTAAACTACATACGATCTTTGTGGCATAGACAGATTCCCGGTATCACAGATTTAACTAACCCTCGATAATTCCAGTTGCTGAAGTCAATACCTTTCTTACAATCAAGATGCATGTTAGTACTTCATCCCCTGTTTGAGCACATTAGACTTTAATCTTACTAGACCCCCTGGTCACCCGCCAGGGTCTCCTACTTATGAAGTAATTTATTCATAGGCTCTATTATAAGAGACTAGAATGTACAAAATATAATTGTAACTTTGCCTACCATATCCCCTCTATGAAGAAGAGTGGCCTTTCTCACAGGGAAAACTAAATCCCTAACTTACCTCTAGGCCCATCTCTTCCATTAACTCTTTACCTCCAAAACCAGAAATCAACATGCTATGTCTCTACATTTAGCGCTTCTCTCTAATAGCAGAAATCTAAAGTCTTTAAATATAACAGACATCTCAATAATCATTGAAGTGACAAATTACATTCTTAAATACTGGTAATTACCTATACTAAAGCGAGTGAGTATTATGAGCTGTTGTTCTCTAGTTATCCTCCTGCTCTTGTAAACTATACAGTTAACTAATTATATTATGCCCAGCATTTCATATTAGCTTATTTATCTAACATGTCCCTTAAAAATCAAATTCTCTATTTGAGTTCTCTGAGATATAAATTAGATTAGTATATATACCACACCTTTAATATTCTTATTTCTCGGTCCACTAAGATACTCAAGCAACGAAGCCCACATTTCATATCGTAGTTAAAAATCCCTTATATATTTGAAAGAAACCAGCATGGAAGAACTTAAATTTCATTCATTTTGCCACATATTACTAGTCACTCGTGGAAGTTGTATCAAAGCATATTCACGTAGAATCATTGTTACATTACTTCACTTGAATTGGCTACTCTTAACTAAGAGGCTAGCCCACACCTTTTATAGGTACAAAATCACTCTGCAAACATACAGAACACCTAACCATAGACTTACATTTAAGTCCTTGGGATCTAAATTCAATTTTGTTATATAGGAATTTATGAGGAACACTTTGAGTTATAAACCCCTGTCAGCTATACTTACGCCGATAAACCCCGTAAGCGGGGCATACACAACATTACCACATATACCCAGTGGTAGGATTCTGTATTGACCATGTGAAGTTGATCCACACTTGGGTTCTTAATGTCCACACAGACCATTCGCTGTGGTCCATGCCAAGTAATATAACTTACCCACCGAGATGTATAGCATCGCAGGATACAAAACTGTCGAGACAGCAGAGAGTTGGCGAGATTACCGAGCGCGCATAAGAGCCTGAACGATGAAAAAGGGTTTATTGATAATAACCAGTAACCTCACTACATAAGTTTTACAGGAACACAAGTAGTATAACGAAAGCCAAAGAATCTATAGCCGCTAAAGCTTTAATATATAACTGCGCCCCACAGAAAGGTACGGATGATAATATAGGTAGCTAAGTGCATTATAAATACTACTCCTAAGTTAAGGTGCCACAAACGAGTGATTGTGATAAATATGAGGGTGAATTATATGGGATATAGATATATATATATACCTCAGAATCAGGTGTATAGTATAGGAGTACAGAGAATAGCGATAGTGATGAATAAATATATTTCTGAAATAGGTTTATATCATTAATTTAGGGAAGGGGTCTACGGATAATATATATATATATAGGTACTCAGGTATATATATAGGTTATATGACCCAGGGGTAATATATAATAATCAGTGCTTGAGCTTAATGTGGCCATAGAGTCATTTAATTAAATTAAACCGTAATTTAAAACGGGATTGCAAAATGAGGCATACACGGTGAAAGTGCGGTAAAAGGATATTGAAATGGAAAGCTAGAATGGATAAGTTCAAATTAAGACAAAATTTTTCAGGTGAAGGTAAATAAGAAGAAAAACAGTATAGAGGTCAAGTAAATATAGACAGGTCGGAATGATAAGAAAAATATTGATAATGAGAAAAAAGAATAAATTAGAGCTGCGAGGATGCAGTGAGGTGAAGAATTAAGGGGAGTTATAAATATCCATATATTTATTTCATAATTAGTTTAATTATATAAATTGTTGATGCGGAGTGCAACTAAACGTCACTTTGCGGGCGTTTACGTCACGCTTTTGTATGATCGTTCGAAAAGAATGACGGAGATTAGTATTATGTAGTTAATATAATTGCTATAAAGGCAGGGAGTAGCTAGATCGGCGTCGGCGTGACTGTGCATGTTGCATTCTGGAAAATAAGTGAGATAGGAACTAGGATGTTGCGTCAAGCCTCAGTGATGCCCTACCCTAACCACGGAGGATCAACTCGAGCCCAGCTAGACTTTTTTTTTTTTCTCTTGTTTTTGTGTGTGTTTGTTTATATTAACTTGCTGTGTCACGAGTGTCTAATGCTGGGTTGAGTGGGCCCTGTGTGTGAGATGGAAATGTGTTGAAATGCCGTAGTATAGTGTCATATAAACCGCAATCATGCTGTGCTCGCGATGAGGGTGGGGAAGTAGTGATCTAGCTCCGTGGAACAGGTGAGCCAAAGAGGGTAATGATAATTTGTAGTATACCCTCACTCGTCGTGTGCTGGTACGTACAATCAATGGTCATATTCCTACTGAAGTATGCTCGATGCTCTCATCTCTCTTCTCTCTCTCTTCTCGTGCTATACCTATCTTTCACATCGTCAGATCTTCCCATCTTTATTATTGGTAATATCCTTTAATATAACCAAAAATTGCATTAGAGAGTGAATTAGTTTAATTTAGTGAGATACATTAAAAGTACATGTTGTGTACCTGTATTGATGTTTTTTTTAGGGGAATAAATTAAATTAATTATTCTTATCCCCATTGAAAAAAAGAATGCTGCTCATCAGGCATGAAATAATTAATTATTTTCTGAATTAATAAAGTTTTAAAAATATAAATTCGAAGATATTTGTTTTCTTGGGTGTATATTTTAAAAAATAGAAGAAAATATATAATTGTAAACGCTACGATAATATATTATGGTTATATTATAATATAGTATAATATATAACATTTAATATCTATAAATTATTATTTATATAATATAATTATTATATACGAATATATCTATATATATTGGCATATAGTTTATAATATATTTAAATGTTTTCAAATGTTGATAATAATATAAATACTAGATACGTTTTGGTTTAACAAACATTTCTTAATTATGATATAAAGTATTGGGTGTAATTATATTTATTTAAATAAAATATTCTAACAGTGAAGTCGTTTAACAAATAATTAATCATCATGATATTTAGTCTCGCGAAAAGAGATATCCCTATAACGTAATGATCTACACGATTATAATATATATATCTCATGATTGGATAATTTGAGTAGTATTAGAATGGCGATTATAAATATAGCTATAGTTATCTCCGCAATGAATCTGATTCAAACCACTATTATATATAATAACTACTACCATAGAGTGATTCCACCTGCAAATTATGGGCGTGGTTAATGGCTAGGTTGAAGAAAAAGACAGCCCGCTGTCAAAATTATGCCAAAAAAAAATGTGTTTGTGAAGTATGTGTTGGGAATAGGATACCTTTAGGAAGTGAGAGTATATAGTCAAGACAAGTACATTAGACAAAGGAAAGAGTGGGTGGCATCAAGGAGGAAATGTGGGGAAAAACAAGGGTGGAAAAAAATTTAAGGTGAAGGGGAAATGAGACATTGAAGAAATGTAACCCATATAGCTGACGTAGTAAAGGACAATTGAATAAAACTAAATTGAGAACGTGGGAAAAATTGATTAAAGATAGAGAGAAGTAAGATATAATAGATTCTGGAGAAAATTAAAGTAAAATAATGAAGAAATTAGAAGATGAAAATGGAGATTTTTCCGAATCTGGCTCAAGAATTAGTAAATTAAAGATGTATAGCGAAATTTTAAAATAAGTATTTTTTAATATATAGAAATATATATTTGAGAATATAATAAATTATTGTCGTTAATATAAATTTATATATATATTATTCTTGTTTATATCATCTAATTAAAAGATCTATTATAATTTTACCCGTATCAAGTGTATATAAAAATATATGCAACCTGTAGTATCAAGGGCTCAAAACATAAGACATATAAAATATTGAATAAAGGTATAAGATATTATGTAAGTGCTACAAAGATTTCTGGTACACAGATATAAGAAATCTTGTACAAAGCAAGTCCTGTATGCGAAATAACTGTTTTCATCCTTTTTAGTAATCCATCCAAGGGTCACCGAGGGTGTTTTCTGTCACCAACGGCGGCCAATTTGGGGAGAGAGCAGGTTAACTGGCAAATATAAGTAAGAGTTTCAAGTTGAAGAACCATATACATCTTTGACACTCTCTTCAGTATAACAATTTATCTGAATAAGTACAAATAAACCATATCACCCCATTACCAGATGAGCATAGTACAATTCCTTAAGAAAAAGACACTAAATATTTGTATCAACGTAAGGTAGAAAACATTCTAACTACACTCTAATTATGATTTAATATTTCAAATAATATTTAATTAAAAATGAAAATTAATAGAAAGATGAGTTGAAAAGTAAAGGAGCGCGGATCTGCGCATTATTTCCCAACATAACATAATATAATGATATATGCTATTAGCAAGCACATAAGGTGAGCGATCTAAAAGATAGCCAAGGGCAGCTCCGATATAGGATTATCTTCAAGCTATACTCAAGTTTCGACGTACGAAGTCCAGTGTTCGATATCCCGCTAGTAATGGAGAGTAAAATACTCCTTTTGAGACTTCATTTCATTTATGGAATGTAGAATCTAAATAATATATGTCGCATCTAAATAATATATGTCCTCTTAAATTAGAATATCTAAATATACTCTATAGATATTCTTTTTCTGCTACATCGCTGCTTTGAGCACTCTTCATGGTCTGGGAAGTAAAATAATGAAAAGGCGAAAAAAAGTGAAAGAGAAGAAAACAGTATGGCTATTTTCTTAACCAAAATCCATTCTTTTAATTAGCTTTTTTTTCTATGAGTATTTTTTTCAACGATTTATTAAGAAAATGGTTCCATTTCTATCGACCTATATCGCGCATTTAATAAATGAATATTCAGTGTAAAAGCTCATTTATAGACTATGGTTGTCACAAGTCCCTCAAGTTAGCATGTAAATACATACTATATCCCACATAGCCTGTATCGAAACGGATGTTTGGTAAGTTATTAACCATGATTATTAATTCATTATATAGCTTTATTGATAAGCAAAATCAAATATGTCATCTGCAATAAAAGATTAAGATTAAAAAAATACATTTTACTCCATACCCGGTAAGAAAGGTGTGCCTCGTTCTCCCCTATTAATACCTGGGGGACTGACAAATTTTTTTGATAATAATTGATTCACTGAAGAAGATAATAGTTTTCCTCCACCTTTATCGGGTCTGTCCAAAATTGCACATCATCGTTTCTTAGACGGGCACCACCGCCACTGTAAATCCTTTTGTCACGTGGAAAACATGACTAAAAACATTATATTTCTTTTTCCAACCCAACCATTACCTATTTCGATTATTTATTTTTCTTAATTCTATCTTTGGCTGAGTCAACTTTGGAGAAGCATACTGGGGGAGTCAATTTCGTCTCCCCTTGTTTAATTAAAAGGCAAAACTAAGACTTCTGTATAATGTTTTGATAAATCCTGTTCATTTTATAGATTCAAAATGACTATTTATAACATTTGAATTTCGTGACATATATAACAATTAATATGGATATTAGCATCATTCCTATTAAAACATCACAGATGTTTTTAGCTCACGTGATTACACGATTTAAATATCCTTCATGGCATCTGTTGTGTATCGTGTCTTTTGACTCATGAAATTAAGTCACGAAGTTTTCAAAGTGGAATTTAAAATTATCATTTACCATAAACAGATGCATGGAACACGACGGGCCGTATAGTTTCTCGATTGACGTTTGGCCCGTTTCTTCTGTCCGTTCAATATTTGTATCACGCTCGAGCCGCGAGTTCTCGGATTCTTCATAATATAGTATCTGGATACCGTATGCGTCCTATAGTATCTATGGAAAGTCGAACGTTCGTGTAGAGAGTATATCATTAGAGTCATTAGATATAAACGAGATAAGGATGACATAGAATGGAAAAGAGGCGAAACGCCTGGAGAACTTTAGTTATAGGCTTGGCAAGGACTGAGTAGGAGTTTATCAAATGATTAATACGATGGAGATCAGACCATTTCATTATGACAAAGTTAGTACCTTGGCATCTTCAGTGTCTAAAAAATATATAGAGTCGGCGATTGTATAAGAATAGTTCAATAATTACTCAAACTAGTTATTATCGTGGCAAACCCATAGAGGCATTGACGCATTTAAGCAGAGATATAATCCATGTCAAGTTTCTGTTTTTGGTTAAATTTGTCCTGTCCACCCAGTGTGTACCTGATTGAAAAACCCAGGGGTGAGGTTTATAGTAAAAACAAAACGGCGATGTTGTGACACAATTGTACTCGGGAGTCCTTTGTGTTACAATTAATAATGATACTTGCCTCTCACCTCTATTGTCATATTTGTGTTCGACATGAGTATTGACAATGAATAGACACCTCACTAGGTGTGAGACTACGTTGTAAAATAACAAAAAATAGGATATAATGATAAACAGTATTATTCGCATTATTTCAGTAGTAATTTGAACAGTATATGGTACCCAAGATTCGTATAATAATTATCTGAGTATAGATGTGATAACCATAGAAATGCATTGATGGAGCACTTATATACATAAGATATAATCCTGTGATAAATGTATATATATACAATATAAAACTTATCACCAGTTAATCATATATATATATATATGAGGTAACATAGATATAATAATAATATATAGTATGATATGATATATGATAATTGATTAATATATAATATATATATATATATATATATATATATATGTAATATATATATTATATATTTATATTAATATTAATATATATTAATTATATATATATATTATAATATATATTATATATATATATATATATATATATTATAATATATATATAATATAATATATAATAATTTTTACAAGTTTATATTATAATTATAAGTATTAATATTTGTACATTTAGTACGTATATAGATATAATGGTACAATCTTATGTATATTAACCTTAAATTAAATATTATTTTTAAATACATTTAGTTGATTTCTAATTAGTCTCCTTGATATTGCCACATCATAAAAAAAGAAAAGATACCTAAACGCTAAAAACCGCGAGGTTTAGAACTATAATAACTAAATTAATAAATAGGTATATAACACAATACTTAATAAATAAATAATAATAAGATTATAGTGTAGCATATGGTGTTATTAAGTATAATAGATGATGCTGTATTTATATCTTATAAAACCATAGCTCTTAATGTGAAATCAAATTTTTTTTGAATTCGACAAGCATAAAAGGAAGCAATTATATTTTAAAATTTAAATTCTAATAAAACCATTAAGGTTTCAGTGAAGCTTAGTTCTATAATGGCTATTTAATCACAACGCATATAAATTTATAAGGTTTCATAAATCTTAGTAATTAAAATTCTCTAAATATAATGGAAGCACGTGCAATGCACCATGAGGTAAGGGATTATGTTTCACTTTTATTTTCACTAAGGTTCATAAGCGTATGTAAGCTTTCAATGCTTACCTTACAAATGCATTAGAGGAATTACACGAGATTCACATTAGCTTTTTTCATTTTTTTTCTTTTTTTTCTTCTTTTCGAGACTTTTTTTTTTCATTTTTCTGATTGAGTTTCTCCTATTATTGGTTTTTATTATCATGGTGAAATATAAATTTATTTGCTCTCTCATTAAAGAATAAACATTTAATAAGGCTCAAATGTACCTTAAGAGTAATATCACCTAACAAATTCACTCTATATCTAGAACTTTAGGTATAAGTAAATTTATACCATAATATGGATAATATGTGAACTATAAAATGTACCTGCTAATATAGTTGTAATAAATTTTTGCTAGTATATTCTATGTTAAACAATTATTTATTTTATTCATCACAATGTTTAGAGTAATAATATACTACAATTATTCGTTTGAGGTTGGGAGATGTCATGGAACGTTCTTCCTAGGGATAACATTTAATCCATTTGCAAAATATTTATTGTTCAAAATATTATATATATCGATAGCGGCCCATAACTTCCATGTATTGTATGGTACGTACAAAAAAATATTAGTATAAATAAAGCTATCAATATATATATATTATAATATATATAGATTATATAGTATAATATATATATATTAATATATAATATATATAAATGATGATTATATATATAATAAGTATATAGAGATAGATATATATATTATATATATATATATTTATTATAATTATATATTTATAATATTATTATAATATATATATATATATATATATATATATATATATAATAGTATATAGTATTTAATATATAAAATATAATAAATAAATATATTATAGTATAATAATAATATATATATATATATTATATATATATAAATATAATTATATATATAAATATTTAATATAATATATATATTAAAATATATATATAATATATTATATCATATTAGTTATAAGATATAATATATATATTATATATATATATATATATTATATAATATATATATTAATTATATATATAGATAATAGTATATATATATTAATTAATATATCATATATATATATTATTATTAATTAATATAATATATTATATATATATATATATATTAATTATAATTATATATATATATATTATATTATAATATATATATATATATATAATTTATAGGGTTGGTATCATCGGAACTTTGAGATATTTCATAGTTTCCGGTGATCTGAGATCCGGTAAATTTATATGCCGGAATCAGAAAAAAAAAATTTAACCTAGGCCCTCGTATGATAATACTCAACGGCCGGTATACCCGCAGGAGATAAACTAATGAACTGTTCCGTAACTATTAAAAAAATGACCAAAAAATCTAAAGCCAATAAGTGGTATATCTCAATATGATAAAACATGTCATTCAGTAGATTCTCCACTCTACCCGGCAAAGGATACTTAGGAGGGTACGCGCATAAGATTATAAATAAATAGTAATAAATAATTAAATAACACCATATAGCTAATGATACTCTACATATCATAATAAAAACGACATAATCTATCACAAACGACACTATATACCTACACATCAACACAACACACACACATATTACACAACACACTAACACCACTAACACAACTAATCACAACCATACAACACCTACACACACACCCACTAACACACACACACAACAACAACACACACATACACACATAATCACACATACATACACACACACTATATACACCCAACATATATATATATATAATATATATATATATAGCAAAAGAGCAGCATGGAGAGATAATATGTAATCTCGGGGAACGTGTATATATATATATATTATAATATTATATATATATAAACTATCACCATATTACCTATGCACAGGATGCAGTAGGTTAGGCATTGTGATTGAATTGGGATACAAGGGTTTAAATCTTTAATTCAAACACCAAATTCTATGAGAAAATATGAATTTATGATAGGAGTGAGGTTTCAGCCCCTGTGACTTTACCAGATCGGAAAGAGAAATATTCATTCATATGAACTCGGAACTCGAATGGACTTCTGAAGATATTTAGCGCTTATTACACATACACTATAAAATACCTCTGTTCTATAACCAATTCGTATAATTAAGGAATATATTAAGAGGATTGATTCTTCTAAAAAAGTAAATGTGTCTTGACAGAGAATCCTCATTTCAACAGCAAAATTTATAATAAAACGGGAAATGGTGCCCGGAATAAAAAATTGCACCCCATCATCCATGGAATTTGATAACACGGAATGAGTAGATTATCCAACCTAAAAATGAAATTATACACGAAGAAACCTAAATCAAATGTGCGGAATGATGAAACCATTATATTATATTTATTTAACTAATTGAAAGTAATTGACGATTATTAATTTCAGGAAAAAAGATTCTTTAATAATAAAATAATTACATTTAAAATTAGTATAAATAAAATGAATAAGAAGACTTTATTCTGTGTTACTATTTATTAAGCACTATTTAGTTTAATAATCCTTATACTTTAAGAGTAGATGAAACAAGTATTACCAGGGAAATGTGATAGGTCTAGTCGGCAAGGTATAGAAATATGTATCAGTTTGATTGACTTTCGATTTTAGTTCTTTTCTAAAAAAAAAAAGACTTTTAAATTTTGCCATATAGTTCTATTATATATTATTAAAGTAGTTAAGATATATGATGATGTCTTTTTAATGTAATTGAAAGCAAATATTTTTACTTTCCCCAGCTAAAAGATGCGAGAAAATTGTAGACTCGGTTCCTGCTAATGTATATATATTATAATAATAAATTTAACAGAGTAAAACCTTTATATATTCAATTAAATTTTTAAAGGGTCAGTGGCACCGAAGAATAGCCTATCTGACGCATTGTTATTTGGTGTTATAAATAATATATTCGATCATCTGGAAAGAAGAAACTTTCTCGTATAGAGTTTCGAGTTACTAATAATGTTTTAGCAAAAATCTTTAAATCTGAATTAAAGGTCATGCGAGGGCTAGAAAAAAAGAAGAAGATACTCTATAGGGTCCCTTGGACCAAATAACAATCTAAATAACCAACGCCCACTTGCAATACAACTTATGGAGTAAATGGTGACAGATGCATCCGAAGAGAATACCTATCTTGGAAGGGTCAAAATTTTGTCTTTGGATCAAAAAAATTCAAGCCCCTTGTATTTTTTTTATGTTAGATATCAACACTAGGACATCCTCCTCTCCTAACATTAACTAAGGCGGAGATCCCAAACATCGAAGCCGGGTGAAACAAGGAGTTCTTGAGAAAAATTTCTTCCCTCACCACCGATAATAATAGGTAAAATAATGGCGACATCAATCTACCCGCACATGGACATCAACTAGCTCATAATTCTTCGTATAGGAGAGTAAAACATCAACTAGGGTATTGACTAGAGTGTTGCAGAGTGGAGTAACCTAGTTATGTCGCCTAGCAATCACTGAATGGAGGAGAGCGGGAGGCCTCATTAGAACTGTGTTGGTCCTTCTTCAATCAAAATACTAGTCTAGTTTAGAAAATTAGTTTGGTTTTGGTTTGTTTAAAGTGATAGGAATAGTGTGATTCCCTGTATCACAACTTTTATCACGTACATTCTTTTGACAGGATAAATGTTGGAAGCCACTTGTTTCTGTTAGCGCAGGTTATTCGAAAAAGTTAACTTTCTTTAATAGGTGTATGATCATGTATGATCATTACTACAATATATTTGTCATATAGGGGCATAAATATCAAAGCGGATGCGCAATTTATTTCTCTATAAAACTAAATCTGCAACTGGCGTTTACGAGGGCCAGGTGAAAGATGTCAATGTATTTCTCCATGGCATGACCTGTAGAGAGGATATCTTTTTGTTTTATTACTTCGTATATAACACTGGTAAACATGAGAGCCTCTAACATATCGTGTTGAGCTCCCTTATTAAATTAATAATGAAAATATTAGTTAAAAGGTGAGCAGGAATAGATTGTATGTAAGAATGTAGATAACAATAGATTACTCTCAGGATCAGTTTATTCATGTTGGTTCCTCCTAACTGACTCAGAGGCTAACCAAATATCCTATGGGCCCTCAATAAATTTTCATGTCGACGCATAAATACTCCAAAATACTTTAAGTTGATTATAAAGGGCTAATGTGCTCTAGATATATATAATATATACCAATTTATATGATATAAATTTTGTAAGCTGGTCTAAATTATTAAATTTGTATTAATGAGTATTTTTATCCTGATATTTTGAATATTATGGAGGGGTAAACTTTATTCGTAAAGTAATACTGGTTAGGGTAGTGCGTTATTACCCGTGGGTTAAGGAATATATCCCACAAGGCCATCATTAGGTTATTTGATATTTACGAATCTGAACCATATCAATTTACATTATCTTATAGCCAACTTGCGCGAGGGTTATGTAAAATATCCCTGTCCAGGCAACATTTATGAATCTTAAAAGAATTTAATCCAAATGTACCATAATATTGAGGTTAAGAATCCCGAGAGGACGCCGGCCTCGGTAGAGTAGAATAGAGACCAAATCCAAATCCCGGCTGAGAGGAAACTCTTATGGACGGTGAGACCGAAGCGAACATAGAGAGTCGAAAGGTGTTACGATATAGACATCTCCCGGAAGCACGGAACCTCGAGTTGAGAGGTATCCCAAGGCGGGGTACAGCCTGTTGCTGGGAAATTAACTGCATAAAACGTAGTCGTCTTAGACATAACGTCTCCAAAGCGTCTCGTACAATAACTTAATTAACTGGCTGATATTAATGTAACCCTTAACAAGCCAACTCGCACCTTTGAATTAGGGAAGGTTATTCTCTCAGGGGCATCTAGTTTATAAAAGAACTGAGTATTACTTATTACAGATAATTATTATGTCTCAATACATTGTAATTACTCAGTTAATTATTTAAATGTAATATAAAT
>JABUQX010049691.1:20000-27500 GCA_015478945.1 Trachelipus rathkii | reverse complement strand
TTTCTTCCTTTAACGTGCTTTATCTCCTATTAAGAGGTAACACGGGGAGACTACAGGAATTCAAACTTTAAGGCCGCCTATCCCAAACCAGCGCCACAAACGTGTTTCGCAAACCGGAGTTTTAATTCATTGCCCTCCAGGGAAGATTAAAACCGATTGCTTACGCGGAGGATTGAGCCAGTATATATATATATATATATATACTATATATTGATATATTATATATATATATATATATATATATATATATATATATATATATATATATATATATATATTATATATATATATATATATATATTATATATATATATATATAATATATATATTATATATATATTGAGGCTGATGAAAGAATTAGAGCCGTAGGCGAGGTGTCCAGACTGAGGGAGAATGAAGAAAGTGTAGGGTGCCCTGCTTATTGTACGCTGATATTTAGTTTTTGTGGCGAAGTTCTGAGTTTGAGAGAAAATGGGTGGAGGTTTTTGAAAGTAAACGAAGGTAAGAGTAAGGTGATGGTATGAGTGAGGAGAGTCCGCGTGTGAAATCATGTTGGGTTGATGAAAATTGGACCAAGTATCTGAGTTTAAATATTTTAGGCTATATATGGATGCAAAAACGGATGATGCAGATTGCAGAGTGTAGTAGGAAGTTGTGAAATTTAGAAGTTGGCTTGTGCAATTAAATCCTTGGTGATTACAAAATGACTAAGTCTTAGTGCACTAAAATAGGGTTTTCATGAGTGTATTTACCGGTGTTAAGTTATAGTAGGGAAACTATTGTATGTGGAATAAGCGGTATAGATTCTAATGTGCCCAATTTGTTTCATTATGGAATTAATCTGAGGGGCGATTTGGTGTGAGAAGATTAGGTAATTTGAGAATGAACTTGTTAGGGAGTTGTGTGGTGTAACGAAATGCGTAAATGAAAGAATAAACTAGTGTATTAAGATGGTTTTGTCATATGGAAGAGGATGATAGTCGGTTGGTTAAGCGGCTGTATATTGGTGAGTGCTGTGGAATCGATATACTGTAGACAGAAGAAAAGGTGGGTTTGAGTCAGTAAAGGAATGTCGTAAGAAAGAATGTTATTTGCAGAGCCGTGAGATAAGAAGGACGGGGTGGTTTGCGAGGGGGAGTGGGCCTGGCCCAGGAAATGAACTCTACATTGACGAGATACCACAAGTGGGTTCATCTTAGTCTTGTGAACCCCCTAGGTGGATTTTATTTTACTGCTATTAAGGGTAAAGGTATATGGTGTGTAGTTGTGGGGAGGGAGGCTTTCCTTTCGACTCATGTCATGTTCTTCTAACTCTTCTGTTTCCTGTGTATATTGCGTAGCCACTCTCAATCTGCGGATAGGGGAAGGATAAAAAGTAGCTATTGAATTTTAGGTTGTAGCCTCTCTTCAAGTATATTTTTTCTAATGCTGTAGTTTTTTTTTCTTCTATCTTGCAAATCAACGAATAAATAGTTTACATTTTTATTTTTAATGCGTCAATTTAATACTACTTTCCAAGCATATTTATTAATAATTTGAAAAAAAAAAAATCTTTTTGTCTTAAAAATAGGGACACAGTTGGTCGATTATAATCTAATTAATTTATTGAGTATCTACTCAAAAATAAGTTCTTTATTTTTGTTTTTCAGTCCTATTCCGAGGTGTCTCTTTGTGGAAAAAATTTCTCAAAACACGGAAAATTAACATTGCGTGGATTAATTGGCTGGTGTATATTTGTTGCAAAGAACAGGTTCTGTATCTTGACACTAAATATTAGAAGAATTGAAGTCGAAGGGAAGAGCGGAAATTATCGACAGATGAATAGTTTAGGAGGGAAGGGAAAAAAAAAAAAAATTTTTTTTTATAATAGTTCAATTAAATCTCTGATTTTTATTAAAGACAATATCGCTTATTTATTTCAGTAATATTAAAAGCGTAAACCCTTAATATATTTTTAAAAAAAACCTTAAAATTTGTTGTTTTTTGGGTTGAAAACTGAATCTGGTAGTAACATTTATCTATACTTTGTTTGTTTTAAATCATCTACATAATACGTGTAAGGAAAATAGAGTTAATAGAATTAAAGGTAAGATTGGCAATATAAGTAATAATGTGATAAACTACACGGTTTGATTTTTTTCTTTTTTTACCAATTGGAGCAAAAAATATTAGTTAATATTTAAATTTTATTTTATTTCGTATCTGATTATTTATAGCATTTTTAGAGCTAGGTTGCTGATATTAAATTTTTAGTTCACTAACTGGGAAGTTGAATGAATTACTACTATTGGTTTTGATGAGTCGTATTCAAGCAACTGTTTGTTCCTACGATTAAATAGCTTGTGATTTTACAGAAACAATGATTGCTCAACAAACCTGTGCCACACAGTTTAATTGTTTACACCTTGCAAACAAACAGTTGCAGCAAAAGATAATTATAATGTGCATAATTTATTACCAATATTCATGAATATATTTTTGAATCCATAAGTTGCTTGTATCTTCTAAATTAGAAACGCACATGTGTACTTCTGTTGCTTTAGTGAGTACTCGAAGCTTTTCCAGCTGTTTATCCAAAAGTAAATATGTTTTTTTGTTATTATCGTTTCTTTCTTTATTCTCCCTTCTTTTTCCACTAGATGTGGGGTAGGGTTGCATACCCCGTAACATGCACGGAGAATAGAATACCCTTAGGTGAGAGCTCGTCACAGTAAAAATAATACACTAGGACTTCGCAAGACTGCGACGGACCCTTACTGTGGCCTCTCGTCAATGTGGGGTTCATCCCCTGGGCCAGGCCCACAACCCCGGCAAAGAACCCCGCCATTCACTCCTATTATACACATTTCTTCTCGCTTCTGCCAAACTCGCATTCCTTTCATTCAGACATTCCTTTACTGACACGATCCACTTTTACTTTGGTCTCCCGGCAGGTCGATTCCCAGCACGCTCACTACTATATATCCGCTTAACCAACCGACTATCATCCATCCTTTCCATATGACCAAACCATCTTACGCACTCATCTATTCTCTCATTTACTATCTGCACAATACACAACTCTATAATGTGGTAATTCCTAATTTTATCAATTATTTTCACACCTAACACGTCCATAAGTCTGTCCATCTGAACAAATTGTATTTTAGATCTATACCTCTTGTTTCATACCATAGTTTCACTACTATACATTGACACCGGTAACCACATAGCCTCATGCAAATCCTTATCGTAATCAAGACTTAGTTCTTTTGTATCCACCAATGATTTAAATGCTCCAGCCACCTTCGTTCCCTTTTCATCCAGCATATATTCTAAATATCTAAACTCGGACCCTTTTTTCAATTACTCGCCATCCAGCATGACTTCACACCGCGGACTCTCCTCACTCACTACCATAACCTTACTCTTACCTACATTTACTTTCAAACCCCTCCTTTTACAAACCATGCCAAACTCCTCTACTAATCCTCTCAAGCTCTCTTCAGATACGCCACACAAAACTAAATCATCCGCGTAAAATAAGCAGGTCACCCTCCACTCTCCCATTCTCCATCATTCTAACACTTTCCCATACTTCTAATCCCATCTGTATACAAATTAAATAACCAAGGAGACATAACACATTCCTGCCTCGCTTCACTATTAATATTAAACCAATTGCTTTCAACTTCATTTATTCTTACACATGCTTCACTATCGTCATACATACTTTTGATTCCATTCAGAAGCCTACCTTCATCATCATACATCACTAACACCTGCGCCACACAGTTTCCCTCCCTATTAATCCTGTCATGCACCTGTTGCAAGTCCATGAAACCTAAATACAATTTTTTCTTTCATTTTCTCAATCATTTGTTCCAATGTATAAATTTGATCTACACATCCTCTACCACTTCTAAATGCACCGTGTTCTCCATTCAGTTACTCGACGCATTTTTCAGCCAAAATACCAGCAAATATCTTCCCTACAACACTCAATAAACATTCTCCTATAGTTCCTACAGTTTCTCTTATCTCTATTACCCTTAAATAAGGGTACTATTACTCCTCTCCTTCAATTCTTCGGAACTTTACCCACCATAAACGCTTTGTTACACAACTTCCACATATAATCAATACAATCTCGTCTCTATTCTTGATCATTTCACTGGTAATTGGATCTATACCAGCAGATTTAACATTCTCCAGCTACCTTCCTACTAATTACCTTATCCCCAAAATACCTATTGCACCATCAAACCCACACACATTCACTATCACCTCTTCATTACTGCTAATGTTATGCAGATTTTCAAGTTTTTCCTCCACACTCTCCTCACATCCATTTCATCAGTCATGAAAGTACCATCCCAATTCATTCTCTGAAGATTCCTTTTACTCTCTTTCTTAAACTTTCGTGCTTACTTGCAGGAGAGGTTCCTATTCTCTTGTAAGTCCCCATTTATCCTCTTTCCAAACTGTTTCTCTTTCCTCCTTATATATTTACATACACCTTTCTTTCGAAACCTCATCATTGGCTTTTAGCACATCAACCACGCTTCTTTTTTACTTTTTAACTTCATTCCACCACTCGTAATCGACATTTTTACTAAAAAAAAATTTAGCACATCAACCACGCTTCTTTTTTACTTTTTAACTTCATTCCACCACTCGTAATCGACATTTTTACTTCCTACTTTAGCACATTCCACGTACATATTCTCTTGAACTGCTAACAAAGATTTTCTTCGTTTGCGTCTAGATTTGCTCAGTTTCACCTTGTTCACATTCAACTAATTTAATTGCAAGTGCTCTCACATGTTTTTCCTTATAACCTTGTTCACTTAACTTCTCACTCTTAATCATCCCCACTTCCTTCCTTATCTTTTTCCTCTTCATCCATGCCCTCACTAACTTAACCTTACATATAAACAGCATAATGATCCGATAACCCCATCCCCAGCCCCCTCAAAGATTTAACATCCATCACATACTCCAACATCTCATTCTTCACCAACAAAAAATCAATCATGCTTTTCACTTCGATACCATCTGTACCTACCCCAACTTTCGTATACTTATGAATACTCTTGTGTCCGAATAATGGTTTACGTACACGCATATCTCTTTCCTCACTGAAGTCAATCACCTTCCAATCATTCTCATTTTCTCTCGTCACCTCAAAGCCTCCCGTTATATCCCGTTTTCGACCACCTATCCGACCATTTAAATCGGACAACAAAATCAATCTAAAGCTCCTACTCACCCCATCCAGCATATCATTCTGATTATCCCAGAATGTCACATTCCTCAATATCACTCTCAGATGGACCATATGTTACAATCACACCTACATTGATCTTTTCAAACTTAAATTTAACCATTAGAATTCTCTAGTATTCAGAAAAACAAAATCCACCATTGCTCTATGCCACAGGTCACTCATGAGAATCATAACTCCTTCTCTCCCCCTCTCATTCTTCTCCACTAGAGCACACACATTTCACACCACACCACACCAGACCACACCACACCACACCAATCGTCTTCACCGCTTCCTTTCATCTTTTATTTCATATCTTCGACAGAATTGTGGCTCACGGGGCTTTACGCTTTCTTCCCAGAAAACGAGAGCAGTGCTGTTCCGCCGAAAGAGCAGCTAGTCTAGGTGGCCGTGATAAGTCTTCCCACCACCATTGAGCCTCCTTTGCTGCTCTCCTAGCATATCTTCTTGGGTTTGTACTTTAAACGATTCTGATGTCTAGCATATCTCTCACATCCTTCACCTCAAATTGAACTGCCGTTTTTATCTAGACTTGTTATGCCACCTAACTTCTAAGACCTGGGGTGCTGACAATAAAACTTTGCTCCAGCTCTTTATTGCAACGATCCGATCGAAACTGAACTATGGATGCGCTATCTATGGAGAAACTTACACATCCTATTTACGTCTACTTGTCCCCATTCAAAATGAGGGTCTGTGCATTGCAACTCTGACTTTCAGATCGTCGCCGAAGGTGAGTTTGGAGGTGGAGAGGTGTTCTGCCTTTGTCTCTGAGGCGAGAATACCTATGTGCATTTTATACCTACGCTTGCGAAATCCCCACTCCCTCAGTTATGACATCACTTCTAGACGCGGTGCTTCCCCCTTTGCTCAGCTTTCTGGCCATTCGCGTCTGTTTATTGTGGCTTCTATATTTGGTTACTTTGGTGTTCCATTTCACACTGCTTTATTTTACTCTTATGACGAGGGCTGTGGTTGTACCCTCCCCCTGCGTGTGTGTGGGAGGGACGTCAACGGCGATTTCATAATCTCACCACCCGGCTCTACTCAAAGCTGCCTTCTCCGCTCACCTTACTGATCATACAGGATCAGCGAAGGTTTTCACCGATGGCTCCAAAATTAAAAAGATGGGATGATTGCAATCGGTTGCTGTTTCCGAACCGCCACCCTGTTGCATACTCTTCCATCCTACTTCTCCATCTTCACTGCAGAATTTGTTGGCGATACTTTTGGCTATCTCCAGAATATCAGCCCTTAATACCGTTTGGACTCGTACACTATTACCCTTCAACTCCCAAAGAGCAACTTTTGCACTACGTAATCGGTCCTCCAGAAACACTGGTTGTTCTGATCCAAAAGTTCCTTGTCCGACTCCACTACTCGGAAAAAGGATTTGGAATTTTACTTGGTTCCGTCACGTGTTGGAATCCCAAGTAATGAGCAGGCAGACACGGCATCTCTTCAGGCAGCGACTACAAAAAACCATTCGTTCTTACCTCCCTGCTGAACTTCAACATTGGCATCTTCCCTCAACCGATTACTATGACATCCTAAAGAATAGATTTAATGGGTATACCGGCAGGAATGCTGGGAGGGGGACATCCGATAAGCCAAGCTCAGTGGAATGAAACCCTTCGTTAGTAGATCGTCCTTCACGTGCTGTCAGAGTCGTCACCGGGAGGTCATCCTGACTCGCTTACGCATAGGCCATACTTACATGACGCACGGACACTACATGTCAAGGGCGGACACTACATGTCAAGGGAAGCCTCCACGGCTTGTCAATTTTGCCAGCCCCATGTTTCTCTTCCGGTTCATCATCACATAGTTGACTGTTCTCCCTTAACGGTCACTAGAAGGAGGCTCTTCCCAAATTTATTATCCATTCCAAATGCTGACCTTCTGTCGAACTTTCTCACAGAATCGTCCGTGTTCCGATCAAACCTTATTTTTTGTCTTTTTAAGGAATTTAAACTGAAGTGTAGGATCTAACTAGCTATACTTGACGTTTTAATCCAATTGGTCTAGGTGTCGTCACTTGTGTTGGATTTCCATCCCTGGAAATCCGCTAATTCCAGTGTGAATGATGGTTCATGTACAAACATATATATATATATATATATTATATATATATATATATATATATATATATATATATATATATATATATATATATATATATATATAATATATATAATAATATAATATATATATATATATATATATATATA
>JABUQX010049691.1:12500-15000 GCA_015478945.1 Trachelipus rathkii | reverse complement strand
AAAACATCTATTACTAGACTTCTCTAATTTAACGAACATTAGACGCAACTTCAATGCACTTTCTTTAACCGATCTCTATCTGGACCCAGCCTACAGGGGGCAACTATGCAAGATATATATATATATATATATATATATATATATATATATATATAATATATAGTATATATAATATATATATATAATATATATATATATATATATATATATATATATACTCTTATTTCTTCTTACTTACTTAATAAAGCGGGCGATTCGAGATACTGTGCCACCACAGCAGCAGGGCCCAGAGATCTGCTTAAACGATTGTATCGAAATTGCGTCTGATGTCCGTTAAATCCGAGCAGTTTAGTAAGAGATTTTCTGTGTCGTCATTTGTCAGGGAGATTGAATATCTTTGACAGTGGGTGGAGGGTGCATTGTGAATGTCAAATTTTATTCCCAAACTGAGGGATGGTGCCCAGAACGGAAAAAGGACAGTATATATTACTTTGGTTTGACGATCTATAAAAGTTTGTTCTGTAGGATATATTTCGGGTGGGTGTAATTGGACTATGGTGTTACTTGGATATGAGGAGATTGTTATTCGGGTTAATTGAGTGTGGATGTCTTTGATAATAGGGGTATCTGGATTCGGGGGTGAAGCGTGTAGTATACGTTAAAATAGTATAATGCTGGTGTGTGATATGTTTCCTTCTTGGGGGTTGTTGCAGTGTTTGATTCAGGATGGGGTGATCTGTTGAGAGCGATTTTCTGTAAAATTAACAGCCCATCATGTCAAGATGGGCTTTTATAAAAAGAATATTTGTTTCAGTTAGTAGTGGTGGATGGGTGTGGAGGGAAGGCAGCGCTGTTATTATCCTGAGAGCTTTGTTATGTACGGTTTCTAATTTCTGAACATTGCTGGTCTGTGATATTGCTGGTGCCCAGGCAGGTGATGCGTAGTATAAGGGGTGGATGTATTATATTGTGAGGGTCTCTTTATGTTGATCAAAATTTGCTCCATTTAATGTTTTCATTGAGGTTAATTTATGTGTGACTCTAGAAGTAATACTGTTTAGAAGAAGTGGGTGAATGTCATCTGTGTATCGGAAGTCAAGCCTAGGATAGCAGGTTATTTATTAAAGAGGAGTCTATTGTTTGATAGGAAAACTGCTGGATGGATATTTGATTCTCTTCTATCAGGGGTAAGTAATGTAATAGTGGATTTTAGGTGAAGCAGTCATTCTATTTGTTCATAGCCATTGTTTGAGTTGGTTTATATTTTGTTGCAGTTCTCTGCTTGCTGTATTTATAGAGAAATTTTTATCTTTAATTGTTATGTCGACTGCATGACTATTGATTTTTATAGAAGAGAATGTGGGATGTGGTAGGTCATGTCTAAAAATGTTAAAAATGGTTGGTGATAGGATGGCGCCGCATCGGCCTAGGGCACCCCATCTCACCCGAAGCGACACACCTCACTAAACCAATCTGGCGCCCGGTACGAGGAGGACTCCGACCGCGTGCGCAGCGGAGCCGTGGAACTTGTATGGCTCTTGCCACTGTACGACCGGATAAGAAATTTGCTATTATTTTCTTGTCGCTGATGCTTATATCCGTGTTTAATACCTTATCTATTAAAATGTAACATGGGACTGTGTCGAATGCCTTGTTGAAGACTATTGCTACTAGGGGAGTGCGAGAAGGAGGAGGAGTGGTTAAAACCCTTGAGGATGTTTTGTGTTGAATCGATTAGTAGTGCAGTTGGAGAGTGCTTTTGTCTGAATTCAAATTGTGGGTCTAATAGAGGGATCAAAACGGAAATTTTATTCAGGATTAACCTTTCGAGTACTTTTGATTTTGTATAGAGTAATGACATAGGTCTATGTGAACCTAGGTTATTAGATGATTAATTGTTGGGTTTCATTATGGGTATTATGTGTGCGTGTTTCCAGAAGGGCGGGATAATGTTAGTTTGCCATGCTGCTTTAAATATTTGAGTTAGGGCTGCGATGACTTTGGTTCCCACGTGTTGGAGATGAATATTGGTTATTTTTCCCGATTCTTTTTCTTGAGAATTTTTTAAGGTTTTTAATGGTATTGCGTAATTGTAAGGGAGATAATGGGGGAGGGGGTCTTCATAGTTGATCTTTAAATTTTCCAAGTCGTTTGATTCTTAATAATAAATCTATGTGTGGGATTGGTGGGTTTATGACTGATTTTTGAATAGTGTGACATAATAATATTACATTGAATTTTTGGGTAAGGGTTTTATTATGTTTACAGATGAGCTTCGAAGTGTGGATTTTTTTTTTTTATTATTTTACGGAATATTTTTGTTGTGTTGGTTTTATGATTTAGTGTTTGAGAGTAATGTTACCAATTCCTATTCTGATTTAAGTTGATTAAGTTCTTTATTCTATCGTTAAGGTTAATGATTTGGTTCAATTGGTCTTGATTTGGTTGTTTTTAAGGTGTTGATTTCTGGTGAATTGGTTGTTGTTTATTGTCGGAGGGA
>JABUQX010049691.1:0-2500 GCA_015478945.1 Trachelipus rathkii | reverse complement strand
TCTGTAAAGGTGGATCGGACAAGTGACAGAGCTTCCTTTACATTGTCTAACAGCGACGCTGTTGTCGATGGTTCGAGTCCTGCGCGCGAGTGAAATTTTTTTTTCGTCTTCTTATTATTTCAAATTTTGTCGCAGCAAGCATATTTGTGCGCATGTCGGCGTTAATTGACTTTGGTCGGTTGCTCCTGTAAACCACACATGAACACCCTGAAAAATGCCGTGTGCCCCAGCAGGGGTTACAACCATCCTTCTGTGGATTTAAATAAGTATTGAGTTTCAAAGCAGTGATATCGAAGCAAGGAAATTTGAAAACTTTCGAGATGCCTTCTTTTTCTGGGGAGGTGGATCGACTAGTGGTAAGAGACACCTCTACGTTTCGTCTAAGCGGCGACACATTTGTCGCATGGTTTCGAGTCCTGTCGCGAGTAAAAAAAATCTATTATTGCAAATTTGTCGCAAACAAGCATGTTGTGTGTGCACATGTCAGCGTTCCTTGACTTTGGTTCGGTTACTCATGTAACCCAGGAGCACCCCAGAAGAATGCCGTGTAACCCCAGCTTAGATTCCAATCACCCTTCTGTAAATTTAAGTAAGTGTCGAGTTTCAAAGCAGTAGTGATATTGAAGCAGGAGATTCGAAAACTTCCGAGATGCGTTCTTTTTTCTAGGGAGTGCGGTAATCGCGACTAGTGGTGTGAACCTCCTGTTATTGTCTACGCGACGGCTGTTGTCGATAGTAATCGAGTCTTGGCGCGAGCAAAAATAATTTTTTTTTCGGTCTTATTGCAAATTTGTCGTAAGAAGGCATGTTCTGCGCCTGTTGGCGTCCTTGACCTTGGTCGGTTGGTCCTGTTTACCCATGAGCACCCCTGAAGAATGCCGTGTAGCCCCAGAAGGGTTCCAACCACCCCCCTTAAATGGGGGAAACTTTTTTTTTAAAAAATTTTTTAAAAGTAATTTTTTTTTTTTTTTCGAGTTTTAAAAGCAGTGAAATCGAAGCAGTAAACTTAAAAACTGTTAACGAAATACCTTTTTTTTTGGGGTGTCGAAGATCTGACTAGTGGTTTACCTCTTGTACATTTAAGTCTAACAGCGACGCTGTTGTCGTGGTTCGAAGTCCTGGCGCGAGCTGAAATTTTCTTCGTTTACTTATTAATGCAAATTGTCGCAACAAGCATGTTGTTCCCATATCGGCGTGGCCTGACTTTGATTGGTTGCTCCTGTAACACGCGGAGCAAAAAAAACTAGCAGGAATGCCGTTTTAGGCCCCAGCTGGGGTTCCAACCACCCTTCTATGGAATTTGAAAAAAATATCGAGTTTCAAAGCAGTTGGTATCGAAGCAAGAAATTTGAAAACTCCGAGATGCTTCTTTTTTCTGGGGAGGCGGATCTCGGAATAGTGGTGGAGCCTCCTGTACATTGTCTAACGCGACGCTGTTGTTGAATGGTTCGAGTCCTAAGAGCGCGAGTGAAATTTTCTTCATCTTATATTATTTGCAAATTTGTCGCAACAAGCATGTTGTGCCATGTCGGCGTTCCTTGACTTTGGTCGGTTGCTCCCTGTAACCCTTGTAGCGAGGAGACCCCAGAAGAATGTGTGTTAGCCCCGGAAAGGGGTTTGCAACCACCCTTTCTATGGAATTTAAATAAGTATCGCAGTTTCAAAGCAGTGGAAATTGAAGCAGGAAACTTTGAAAAACTGTAAAGGATACCTATATTTTTTTGTGGTGTCGGGATCGGACTAGCGGTGGAACTTCCGTGTACATGGTCTAACGGTTGACGCTGTTGTCGATGGTTCGAGTCCTCGCGCGAGTGAAATTTTTCTTCGTTTATTATGCAAATTTATCGCAACAAGAATGATGTTTCCATGTCGGCGTGGCCCTGACTTTGGTTGGCTGCTCCTGTAACACGGGAGCCAAAAACTAGCAGAATGCTGTGTAGCCCCAGTAGGGGGTTAAAAGCACCCTTCTAGGGATTTAAATATAAATACCGTTTCAAAGCAGTGATATCGAAGCAGGAGACTTTAAAACTGTTCTGAGATACCTTCTTTTTTCTTGGATAAGCAGGTGTGGGCAGATCGGACTAGTGGTTAGAGTTCTCCTGTTCATTGTGTCTAACGGCGACGCTTTGTCGGATGTTCGAGTCCTGCGGAGTTAAATTTTCATCGTCTTATATTGCAAATTTATCGCAAACAAGCTCTTGTGCCCATGTCGGCGTGGCTTGCTGTTGGTTGGTTGCCTCTTAACCCAGGAACAAACCCCATCAAAATGCCGTGTTAGCCCCAGCAAGAAGTTCTATATCTATACTTTATATCTGTACCTCTTATTCTTGATGACCATAGTCTCCACTACTAACATATAGCCACAGGTATAGCATACCGTCATGGTAAGACCCTAGACACTCAAAGACTTAGTCTTTTTGCCATACACTAAGGATTTAATTGCACCACCAGCCACTTTCCTTCCATTCACAACTTTCATATTACATTCTGCATCATCCTT